>OMPJ01041106.1:0-14433 GCA_900312935.1 Carapus acus
CACATGCTAATACATATTTTGGTCAGTCTGTGTGTACTGTATGTCTTTTGTGACTTATAGCTCAAGGGAAAACAGCCTCTCAGGCTTCAATCAAAATTAAATCAAATCCCTCAGTGATTTATATTGGAGCAGGACATGTTCACAACCCAGTGATCGGACCAAGTTCAAGCACACACTTGCTTTAGCTTGTCTTTGTTAACTGTGAGATAAAGGTATGTGTTTACGTGCCCTTGGTTTGTTGTTTCCCTCACCACATTCTGTATACCAGGGATGCTCAATATGTCAATCGTGATGTATTTTCGCTACATCTACAATTTCATGCAATGCATTCAGCTACACTATTTAGGCATGGGAAACTGTAATGCTTTAACTTGTGTGAAATGGAGAGTGACATTTCGGAACTACAGACTGACGTTAAGCAGAGGTCCAGTGCTCGTGTATAGCATGGGAACTTACTTATAGGTGAGAAACGCCCTAACAAGAGGAAAATCTGCAGCCACCTCCATTACACTGAGGGGCTTTACTTGTCAATGTTAGTTAGCCTTCACTTTTCCCACCTGGAGATGGGAAAAAGCATGAAGATTAGAATACCATTCTGCCAAGACTGATCATCATTTGTCTGATTGATGGATGTGCATAATCTATATATGCTGTGTTTGTGCGTGTGTTTGTGCGTGTGTGTGTGCATACAAATGCATATGCGTGTATATACAAACACACGCACATATGTGTACACATGCATAAATGTGTGTGTGTATATATGTGTGTGTGTATTATAGTATAAACACACATACGCATAAGGATATTTTTTTGGTCGGAAGATGTCTTTGCCATTGTGAAAGTAGCTTGCAAGTCAAACAAGTGTTAGCACCCCCGCTGTATATACACTGGTGCTTGTAAACATGCATGCATGTGTGAACTCATGAAGTGCTGTTGACACTTGTTTTTATGTGAATTGATTTATGCAAACTTCAGACTGTAATGTATACAGCCACACAGACACAAAGCTAGAACTTCATTCACAGGACATGTGTAATGGATCACTGTGCATGGCAGGTTTGATTTTCTCCAAACTGCCATCCTCCAGTTGAGCTTTTCTTGTCAATACTCTTTGCCTCTGAAAGAAGCTCAATAGTTATTTAGATTGGCAGCATTTGGCCCAGGATCAATGCTTGAGATTGGAACGCATTGAGGGCCAGACTTTTCTCTTTATGCTGCATCATCACGATTTGAAATAAATCTCAGCTTAAAGAAATAAGTAAAGGCTATGAAGATGCAAATGTCTGCACATGTGGCACACTGATGCAAGTGGGTGAAGAAGTGATGGGTTCTGCTCTCACTACATGATGGGTTAAGTAAGTCAATGTTCCATCACATGTCTGTAATGCACTCACATTTGTTTCTATGGTTGAGGGCAAAACTGCAACCATCCGTCATCAATTCACCATATAGTTTTCTATACGTATTTCGTACCAGCCACAATGCCTGAGATAAGGTCTGAAGACAACACGTTGAGTGTAAAATGCCAGTAATGGACTGCTTGTGGCTGTGCACATGTGAGTGGGCTGATGCGACAGATTTAGTGTCCTGTCGATCTGTCTCGCCAAGGCGGCACTGTTGAGTAAATTCTGATCGCCCGCTGATTCTAATAATTCATTCATCAATATTGCTGTCCCTGAGGCCTGCGCACCCGTCATTTTCTGTCCATAATCAATCCACTCCCTCCTCCAGCCATTCAGCCGTCCATCATTCAATTGATCCATCTATCCATTGATTCTAGAGTGCTCCCCATGGTGCTGTGAGCTTCTCCCTGCTACTATCGCCCCCCTCTGTCTTGCTCTCTTGGTGTCTGTGTGTGTTTCTGCATGTGTGTTTGTGACAAATGAACTGTCTTAAGAATGGGAGCAAATTTAGCAAAATTTTACCATGAGGCAAAAAAGTGCTCCATCAAGTACCAAAAACACAGTGCAATGATCCCCTATGTGTGTATGTCTTAATCTAACTTTGTCCTGTTGGCTCTGTTCAGAGTTTGCAAAGGTGTAAGCCTTTATGAGGCCAAAATGTCATATCCTAAGGGCAGGGCCATAAACTACGCATTAGCCTCATGAGTTAGAGACACTACCCAGACAGAGAGAGACAGATGGATGGACGTGGAGATGAAAAGAGAGAACAGACCAAGGGTGTGAGCATTGCCGACACAAAGGGAGATAAGAGATGGAAGTTTTTGTCAGACAAGGGCAAAATGGACCTTTGGGATGACTTTATGACGGATAGATGAAATGGATAGAGGCCTGGATGGATGGAGGCATTGATTGGGGAGCAGAATGAGGGATGTGTCCTCGTGCCTTTGGGAGAAAGGTATTGATGAAGTGGTTATTTGTGTTAGTGGCCGATCAGAACCCGTTTAACTGAGGGGTCTGATCTTGTCACATCGATTGGGCGAATTAACAGAACACAGACAAACGCGGGAGGAGCGCTAACTCCATAAGTATGGAGTCTTGCTAAATTACTTAGGAATGAAGTCAGTTTTCCGCACTGACGTTTTTTGTCATGTGGTCACAGTCAAGTACGTATACAAAAGTTGTCGTCACTCACTGTGCACCGTGCAACAGCATGGTCCACAGATATGAGTTGACATGTCAGCGCTACTTGGTCCAACATATGTGATCACTCACAATGATTCTGATATGGTTCGTCAACTCTTGGTGACGCAGTGCGATGGCCACAATGTCACAGAGTTCGGTCTTGTTTCGTGAATGAGGCGATTGACCAATCAGGTGATAATTTTGCATCAGTGTAAAACATCGCGATCATTTGTAGTTTTTAATTCATAGAGTTTGAAACTGGGCTTGTTGCTGTCCATGGATTGCGGGCGATATCAATCGAGAAGTGATCATGACATCATCACAACATCTCTCTCAGATTTGATAGATAATCATACTGAATTATCAGTTTGGTGTGTATGACGTACATGTAAATGTCCCCTGTGCCTTTTCATCGGCACTCTTAAGGGCAATGAGGGCCAATCATGACCTCAGGGGCCTGATAGAGACCACAGGGATCTGCGACTGAAGCCAAATCAGCCTTGATGTGCTTAGGGACCAGGGTAAAGGTTCATGACCCCTTAGGGAGCTCACAGATAATTTGTCCTCCTGCCACGGTAAACAGAATTGTCCTCCCCGTCTCCTATAGCCATACCTGACGTTTGTGCGTGTGTGTGTTCATATGTATGCAAAACACTTTCAAGAGATGCTCACCTAATTTGCAAAGTCTGTGTCCATGTTTGTGGTGCCTGGTTGGTTGATGGATGGATGTCATTTGTGTGTTTGTGTACGTGTGCGGGAAGAGCAAAAGGGTCCTTGTTTAGCGTGATGCTGAGTAGCGTCTGTTGCCATAGTAACCACAGAACATGACACCCTCTTCATATGTGCACACAAACACGCACAGATTGCAGTCCCCCTGGGTTTCATGACATTTATGATGACCCTTAATCCCCCCAGGCCTGCGATTACCCAGCCCATCGTGTGGGTGTGGGTGTGGGTGTGTGGGACAGGGAGGCTGGAAAGGGGGGGGTGTTGTTGATGCACAACGCAGAGAGATTGATGGAGAAGAAAAGGAAAAGGAACTCGGAGGAAACAACAAGGGACTAACTCATCTTTGGTCTCACGCAAATTATGCAACTTATTGCACTGCAACATCAACAGTGTTTTCCCTTTTTGTTTTTCTCCTCACTCCGTATTTTGTACCCGGACTTGTTTTTCCCCCCCCAGTCCTCTCACTGCTCTCCTTTTTTGCAAGTCCACTCCCTCTCCGCCCTTCCTTCTGTCCCATCCCAAAAACACAATTTTCAGCAACACTTCCTTCTCTTTGAACTTGTGTTTTGCCGCCCCCCCTCACTCCCTCTTTCATTCCCCCGTCTCTTTTTTTCCTTTATCCTATTCCTACTTTTCTGTTTCTTTTGTTGGGCCTTTCTTCCCAACCCACTCCTGCTCTCTCTTTTTGTCTTGACTCTCGTTCCCTGTGAGGCCACAGTTGTGTTTTCCCCCAGTAGGCAAACACGACGGGCACAGCTCAGTGCACATTCTTCCACCTTGACATCACCAGCCCAACGATCTAGGATGTGTGCTTGTCTTGCGTTGTGCAAGCCCATTACATGCTGGGAACCCCTGGATGCCAATCACGACCTGCAGGTTGATGGCAAGCTGGCATCGAGTCGATGTTTAGACACCTGACTGCTTCGTATTAAGACATACATGTACCTGTAATCATTTTACTAGTTCAACTTGTGCAGAGCAAACCACAATTTGAATTATTTCTGCGAAATACGGGTGTTTTGGTAGTGCAGAACCTCCCAGGCGGACGTGGGAAAGAAACACAAAAACATTGCACAAGATTGGAAAGCCGGTCGTGAGTGAGGCCTCCAGTACAAAGAACCGACATTAAACTATGAAAGGAGGACCGTTTGAGTGCAACAATAGATAAAGGAAGAAAACTTGGCATAAAGGAACACTCTGACACCATTATGATGATACAACTTGCACAGGAAGCGGTGAGATGTGAGCATGAGAGAAACAATGGTTGTTTTCCAGACTTGAAGCTGTTCACTGTGTTTCTGTGTGTAGCATTCACCATATCCCATCATGTACAGGTACATGAATTTGAGCTGGGAGATGCACTATGGTTGAGGATGTAAAGCATGTTATTGGAAATAAGAAAATTGGAATAAGAAAATTGAGCCTCTGGAGGTATCCTGCTGAGTATCAACGAGGATTAAATGCAGAGGTAAACTCTATCTTAAGAGTTAGTGTCACTCTTAAGAGATAAATAACAGTTAAATGATTAAATCCTCCCATCACCAACTTTCCATGAGAATTGTATGCAAACAAAGCACAATTATGTCTCTGGAATTCTCATGACAGAGACATCGGAGCACAATGGTTAGTGTGTTTTCATCCTAAACTTGACACAGTGCTTTTTTTGCGCCTGCAGATGGAGTTAAGATTGCAGTCAGTCAAATGTTTTCATTCATTTGACTGGTGACAAAACAAATATTGAGCTTTAGCAAATATTTTTCCCTCCTTGCCACCTTTCTCAAATCACTCCCCGTTCACAAGGCAGCCTCTCGGAGTCATCTGCATCCACAGGCCTGCCAACTTCCTCCACATTGCCTTGTGCACCCTACAAACCCAATATCTCAACCCCCATCAGCAACCTCCCCCCACAATTACCATGACAAAGGCTGCCTTAATCTATCCTCACACACATCACAGAGGGCATCCACACACACACACACACTGCTTAGGCTGACAACATACATAGGAACCCGGCGCAGGACGCGCGCGCACAAACAGACGCTTGCGCGTGCAATCCTTTTTTGGGGGTGTGTTTGCGTGGCGTGGGTGTCTTTCCCTTGGGAGGAGTTACTCACTCAACAGCCCTGCTTACATTCTCCCGTGTGTGTGTGTGTGTGTGTGTGTGTGTGTGTGTGTGTGTGTGTGTGTGTGTGTGTGTGTGTGTGTGTGAGAATCAAAAATCTCTTTTTTCTGAACGTGCACGTACCTTCTCAACCCCTCAGCAGGTGTCCGTATCCACGATCACCATAATCAGAGAAAAGTTATACTTGTGTAAGTCCCCCCTAAATTTGTCTTTCTTTTTTTGTCCATATTCACCCTGCGCCCCTTAGGCGCTCTCTCACACACACACTGCACACAAACATGAGGTAGTATGTGCCCACGCCAGCGCGTCATTACAGCACGATGGTGGCAGATGGCTTCTGCTTCCTGCTTCAACACGCTGCTATGAACTCTGGGGAGCAGAGCGTGCTACTGCGTTTGTGCGTTTGTGTGTATGTGCATGTGTGCGTGCATGTGTGTTCAGGGGAGAAGAGAGGTTAGAGGCAGGCTGGGGTGTTGGACACGTGTGCGATTGTGAGCATGTATCTTGTTATTGTGCTCCTGTTTGCGGTAATGAGCCCGCGGCCCTATGGGAAGTGGGGTCTTTATTATTATTAGTCATTAGATGGCCGACAGCTGTCCACTTCACCAAACAGCAACCAGCCAAGGCAATCGGCGTCCACGCCAGTGGGTCATTCCTTCGCTGCTCACTGTGCATTTTTGTGTGCATTTTGCTCCTCATTTTCGATCCAGTGACAGACTCTGATGGTCAGCAGGTTGTTGTGTTTTCTGTAAACCCATGACTTTTAGTCTGAGTATACTAGTCAATCTTAAGCAACTGGCGACAACTACACTGAGTACCAGTATTTCCCAACCGGTGTTCCGCGCCACCTTCCCCGATCAACAACTTTCGGTCGAGCGAAAAAATTGTCGCTACCCAGTCTGTTTTTGATATTGATGGGAAAGGAATTGCAGTGTGCTTATGAACCCGCTTGAGTGATGTGGTATGCGATATTCACACAGGATGTGGAGACTTAACAAGATTTTGGCTTCTGTGTCTTGTCAGAGATGCAAACTGACCATCAGTGCTTTCGTAGCTCAAACAAAAGACTTAAAGTTTCATTCTATGCCCCCAGCGCAGCTATGAAGTGTTTGTCTGCAAGACACTTAGTCCAGACTGTTTTCTCGCTGCCTTGCCTTTGCAGCCCACTGCTCCACATCAAGGATGGAATAAATGATTGGATGAGATGTTTTTTGCCAGTCCTATCTGAATTTTTGTCTACCTCAGACTATGACTATTACCTCTAATAACATGTCACAAACTTAATTTTTAAACTTTTTTTAGAAATTTTTTTCTTTGTTTCCCCTATTTTGTATCTTCAGAACCCCCAGTCATGCAACAGTTGAAGAGAACCTACAAATACTTCCAGGACTATAGACAGGTGAGTGGACATATGCTTTATGGACCAATTCTCTTCACTCAGGTCTGGTACAAGCTACAACTGATGATACAATGGCCAGATTCTAGTGTCCAACTCACCTTTCACTTCCTACCCTTAGATGATCATTGAGCCAACCAGTCCTAAGCTGCTTCCTGACCCTCTTAAAGAGCCGTACTATCAGCCCCCTTACACATTGGTGCTGGAGCTCACTGATGTCCTTTTGCATCCTGAGTGGTCGGTAGGTCTCCATCCTTCATCACTATCTCCCCAACACATTGAAGACTTCCCACCAATCTTATTTGTTCTGTATAGGTTGAGTTTGTAGTCCGAGTCTTGGCATTCTGTGTGTCTCATTTGGAATTAATGAAAAAGCAAATATGCTCACCTGAAAATCACTAATGCCCCACACAGAACTTGAAAGATTGGAATCAGCAATCAAAGGACATTCATTAGAATTAGAATAGAGATTTAGGCAAAATAAATATTTGATGCACATGTTAGAACAGCAGACCACAACCCAGGAGCAAGATTGTTGTATGAGACTGACTGACGGACAGTTTATTTGTGCGTGTGCACACGTGTGATCGTCCATGCGTACGCCCCACCACCTGTCGATTTATGTTACCTAAAGGGAATGCTACACTCTCAGACACAGTTTCTACCTACCTACCTGACAGATGTGCTGCAGCTGTCATTGGATAGACCCGCTTGTTATCTCACACAGACGCACACACAAACATGTTTCATCACTCCCCTCTTCCACCTGCCTGACCTACTCCCCCCTCAGTTTATCACCTTATTAACATCCTGACGCTGTTCTCAAACGTCACATACCAATATGCTTATTTTCCCTGCCATTGACATTGTAATAGTCAGAGGAGGGTTCTTCTAAAAATTTCAGTCAGTTTTGTCTTGGAACTCTGATGTTACATCAGTCATTCCAAAGGCAACTGCTTGGATTGCTTTCCTACACACATACACACACCTACCTCATGTCCTATTTTCACCTTCATCTCACTGACATTGAAATCTCCATGTGTGAGAAGTTTATCATGCAGTAGTTTATTGCTCAGCTTTACAGTTGTTGACGCAGTGGTAACTGAGCAACTATGAAAACAAAGCACATCAACTTCCACACTCGGACACACACATACCCTCAGTCTTACGTAGGTATCAGCGATCACACAAGTCCGTGCTACCTGCAGATAGGTAGGTGCGTGTTTAACTCTTTTGAGGGAAATAGTCACATCGTCATTGTTTGAGTCTTCCAACAGAAGCTGTGTTGTTAATACTGTTGCTGCACAAACGCACATGTGCATGCATACACACAGATACCTAGGAGGAAACATACAGTATGTGGCATACACACTTCTTTCTTGCTCACTGTCTCTTTTGCATTGCATTTAGTTTTTTTTCCCTGCAGATGTAATCATGTTTGACCAAACTACTGTTGCCCTGACATTTGTGTTTGTAGCTGTCCACAGGTTGGCGGTTTAAAAAACGTCCTGGGATAGACTACCTCTTCCAGCAGCTTGCCCCACTGTATGAGATTGTCATCTTCACAGCAGAAACTGGAATGGCAAGGGACACACACACACACACACACGCTGAGAGAAGCCCTACAGACAATGTTGTAATGTTTATCGTCAAGTAGATTCTTGCCACTCTGATAATCACACTTGATGTGCTGTGGCTGCTGTCAGATCTTTGTGTTGTTGTTATGTCGGCGTCGGCTTGGCTGTTGTTTACCACCAGTAGCTGCTCCCAGTCCCTGGCACAGCCTGTCATTTAGGATTGCACACACATATACGAACTGAGCATGTTTTCGCATTGAAATCAGAGTGCCAGCATAGATTATGCGACTCTGTGTCTTTATTTCTGTAGAAGAGGTGAAAGTCTTTTTGGTGTAGATATTAATTCTCTATTCAGATGTAAACATCACTCTACTCACCTGTCAGTTAAACCCCTACCGTGTGTTTGAAGTGTGTCGTGTGTTCACCGCCGCCAGAGGCAAATTGCACAAACACATTATATCAGATAACAAACTCATGCATGCATGCAACTGGATTTTTTATGGCCTGGTTTACACCTTGTGTTTGCACTGCCTGTTTATTGAATAACATGCCACTCTTTTGGCAGTTATTAAGGTTTGTTTTCATTTGAACACTAAAATAAAAAAACGCAGCCTTGTGTTGTTGCAATCATAATGTAGTCATGTTTTTATAATGGCTGCAGCTCAACTGTGTAAAATGTTGCTGACTATTCTCTGTGTGTTTGTGTGCAGACTGCATATCCTTTGATTGACAACATAGATCCACAAGGTTTCGTCATGTATCGTCTTTTCAGAGACGCCACGCACTATATGGAGGGACATCATGTGAAGGTACATTCATGTGTGCAGGTTTTGAAATGTTCTGCTTCACAAAACGCAACAAAATAACTAATGGCACGTGAGAGAGTGTGTGTAGATGGGTGAGGATGTTTGTAATATGTGCAACTTGATTGGCTGACAAAACGGTGCCATTCAGATGTTGTTCAGGCATGATTGTCTTGAGAAAATGTGCTTGTAGCAGTCATGTAGCTAAGAAATAGCTTCCTTGCTACTATGTCTATAACTGCAAAATTTGTCAACAACGAATGAATACTATCCACTACGTGATTTATTTTTTTGGATTTCTCTTTTCTTTCTTTTTTATAGATGATTTCCATGCTTTCATATTGCTCTCTCTTATACATACTGTCTTGGACACAGTAGCCAGTCTCAAAAAACAGATTCCGGTCGCTCAATATAAAAACACATTTGAATCTGACGTGAATGTCATAGGAAACTTGTGGCATAGAAACTTTCCAAATTTGTTTTTGAGCAATGAATCGCAACAACGACACGCACTCGTGCACCCATACACTGACACACACACACAACAGGCATCAGAGTGCTGTATATGCCCCCCGTGTCTGCTCTCCGTAGCTGCCTTCTGCTGTCGCCATTGATTTCTTCTCCTCTCCTCCTCATCCCTCCACCTTCCTCACTGGCCTCATTATCCTTATGCCTCCTTCCCTTGCTCACCTCCTATTCACTCTCCTTCACCCCTCCCTCCATCCTCCTTTATTCCCTGTTTCCTTCACCTCCATCTTGGACACCCCTCAACCTCCACCTCCCTCCAACTGTCATTTCCCCTTTTATTAAATAACTGTCTGGAGTTTGCAAGGAGCTGCTTAACCTACTTCCCAAGAAGACGACACACTCTCATCTCCATAATTTCAAGACTGACCTGGATGCAGCATATGCTAGAGGACAGTTATCGATACCCCATATGTTAAGAGATGGCTATTAAGATGGCATATGCTGAGGAAGAGTCGGTCATACTACACATGCAAAGGGAAAGTTAAAGGTCCCATCAGCTTTTCCCGTGTCCTTCAATGTGCACTGTCTGTCTGCAGATTAAAAACTGTCCTTATCAAATGGAGTAACATCTTGCCATTGGTCCTCCTGCAGTTTGGGCTGAATTGCTGTGACAGCTTGACTCATTGTTGATTCCAATATTGTAACAAAAGCCACAACAGTGCAACTGTTAGTTAGTTAACTCCAACGATCATCTTCTCACCAACCTTATGGCATTTTATTTTATGTTCATGTCTTCTGAGTGCTGTGAAACTCAGAGCTGCCTGCATCTCAGTCCCATCTCTCTTGGGAGCATTTGGTAGTGCTTACATCAAAACAAATAAAATCTAGTTGATGCTTACTAGTTTTAAGGAAGTATGCAGTTTCTGCCGTGGTGAGGTACCAGATACATCATGGTTCAGAAGTTACTCCATACACTACCTGCGTCCCAACACATATTCCTTAAAAGAAAGATGTTTGTCCAATTGTCCATTTTGGAGGCTCACTGGAGATGGAGACAAAAGCTTCACACTGACAACGTCTGGTGGAAACCTGAAATGAGCTTTGGACGTTTCAGCCTCACAGCGAACAGCTCTGATTTGAGCCCCACTGTTTGGAAGCGTGACGTGTCTGACCGTGACGTCCTCGGCGAGCTGCCCCTGTTGTTCCCAGCAGTAGATGTCATTTCAGGTTCAGCTCTCACCGCGCTGATGCTCAGCACACAGATGGCCGCTGCCAATAACGTGACGAAGCAAATCTGACGGGATGCTTTATCAAAGAGACAGGGTGTAGGAGCGAGGGAGTGTGAGGAAGACTGCAGCAGCATGGAAGTTGTTGGGTCACGACCTTTCATCGACACAGCACAGTGTGAAGGAGCGCAGGCTCAGACAGTTAACTGACAACTGGGAGGAATTTTTTTGTTAATTGCAATGATAACTTAACAGGATCTCACTTATTTTTTATTTGTGTCCTCAACCCTGTCTTCGGTCCGCTGGATTTCAGTGTTAACCTTTTTATGAGTTAGTGTTATATCACGGCTGTGGATGGGAAAGCCTCACCAACATTTTGCCATTCTTGGATGAAGGTTTCAGTGGAAGACATTGAACCACAATTGGATCAGTCTTCTTTGGTCTGTCGCAAAGGATTTCCTCACGTGTTGCTTTATGGCTTTGACAATTGTGATTGGAAGGCTCTGTTGACCAGTTTACTCATGGGACTGATAGAAGAATATTCTAAATTATCACATTTTAATCATCTATGAGTACAATAATCAGTACTCACAGATGAAGCACTGATAGTAGGATGGGCAAAGTGGAATAAAAAAATCATGGTGTATATGAACACCATATGCACGAGGTATATGAGCACAGTTCCTCATAATGTTGACTCTTATGTATATTAACATACGAGGCCATGCACACACGAAGGCTGAGGGAAGACAGATGCCCTTTATTTATTGGCTGTGAGGAGGATGGACGAATGTGTCCACTGGGGTTTACACACACGTGCCGTGTGTGTGTGAGAACAGAGATGTGGGGGCTGGGCACCAGATGAGGCTGGTGATAGGGACAACGAGCAGCGTCCCTCTCCATCTGTCTCCTCACACACACACACCAGCTGGGGCTGTAAGGGGAAAGTGTGTGTGTGTGTGTGGTGGTGGTGGGTTGTTTGTGTCTGTTTTGTGCCTCAATTTCTGTGAATCTCAAAGACCATTAAGATGATAAAGTTTTTTAATCACTCAGACAGCAAAAAGGTCAGCAGTGTGTGTGTGTGTGTGTTGCAAAGAGTGTGTGAGCAGGATGGGAGTCTTAATCCTAATGGCTGTTGAAAAAACAGAAAAGTCATCAAATCATTACGGACTGTTTTTTTGTATGTTTTCAACATAATTTGCTTTGTGATGTGCTGATATCACATGCTCCAACATGCAGTTCCAGACAATTGCAGACAATTTGTGTACTTCCCACAATGTTGCTTTACCACATGTTGACCAAAGTGCTTTTCAGAATTTTTTTTTCCCTGTTTCTGATTGGTTGTAAGAGTCTTGCAGGACTATGCAGATACTAGTTATCATATGGAACATTGATCTGGAGTTTTTAATATGCTTTCGAGTTGCTGGTGGTGGGCAAGATTAATTTGGTGAAACTTCCTACTGCCCAGACCTTCACATGACCACTAAAAATGACATTGTTCTTGTGATGTGAACAAAATTGCATTCCCTTGTCAGTATTTTGCATCTGCTGCTATAACAACTTTTTATCAGAGTTGCCATTACTCATGCCAACAATGTTTTTTTTTGTTGTTGTTACTTTGCATCAGCCAGAGGTTAGTAGAGATGCCTCTCCAAACCCCCAGGACAAGAATGAAAAATCAAAAATACTTAATAGTATTGTTGGTTTGTTGATTGGCTAATTTAAATGTCTCTGTTGATTTTGTAACCTTGTGCTCGATTCGTATGTGCCAACAGCAACCAAAACAAAACTGCCTCAGTTGATTTCATTGTTTTGATCAATGAACCTTTTTTGAATTTACAGGATGTGTCTTGCCTGAATCGGGATACCAGCAAGGTCATAGTGGTGGACTGCAAGCGAGAGGCATTCAGCCTCCAGCCCTTCAATGGCATGGCGCTTAAGAAATGGGATGGAAACTCGGAGGACCGGACGCTCTATGACCTTGCCAATTTCCTAAAGAGTAAGTCAGCCATGCTACTTGCTAGGATGGTACACGTGGGGAAAAGAGTATATTTGTCTCACGTTTATCGTTTTCCTCCTCCTTCCTCTTGCTTTATTGATCAGCCATTGCTCTAAGCGGAGTAGACGACGTGCGCACAGTGTTGGAGAACTACGCTCTTGAGGATGACCCCATCGAAGCATTCAAACGTAGACAAGCTCAGCTGGCACAGGTGTGAGGGGAGATCCAACCGTTAAATGCACAAATAACATTTGTCTTATCTAACATTTTGCTTCTCCCGTTGTCTGTCTCATGCTCTTTCAGGAGGAGGAGCTCCGCCTGGCTGAGCTCGCCCAGCAGAAGAAACAGGGCATTTCCATCCGTTCCATAGCTTCACGATTCTGGCACTCCAAGCAGCAATGAGACTGGCATCACCCCTCACAATTCCTTCAGTTGAAGCCCTGTCTGGATGTGGAACAATAAAAGGCGGGGACCCACTGAGAAAATGAGATGTTACTGCCACCTTTTTGCAAACCGCCAGGGGTGTCCTGGTGGCTGTGAGACAGAGAGAGGACATTGGTTGGCATGGGCACCATTGAGTGGGCGACTTAGTGGTTCTCAGAGGCTAGTGACGATGTCCCTGTTTTCACAGTCATTTTGGTGCCAACTGATGCTTGTTGAGCTGCTGATTTAATGGAGAAAAAAACATCAGAGCAGAGGACTATGTTGAGTTTGGCAAGCATGGAGGCTGATGTGGAACAAGCAACACTATCAGAGCTCCAGCTCAGGATCTGAACTGGGACTTGCACCACAACCCCCAGAATCCCCTCATTTTATTTTCTATTTTCTTGTGATAAAATGTGTAAAGACTGCTGTGACAGGTTGCAGGAGACAACATTAAAATAATGAATATAGTTAATTGTTCACCTTTATTATGAAATGAAAGGCCACAACATCACTGTCGTCCTCTGAACAACTACTGGCCACTGCTGGTGGAGCGAGGTAGAAACTGGTAGTTAGGAATGGCAAGGGTGCTGTTTACACAGCAGACATCCAGATGAGGCTACAATTCCATGAAGACAAAGGTGAGACGCCACACACCGATGGGTGCTCTAGACAAATATGCAAATGCTGCTATTAACCGCAGCTTGGATTGATGGGGCTCTTCCACCATCACTCTTGCTACAACACAAGTGTGCTATGAGTCACATACTGTGAGCTTTCTATTTGGTGACTGACTGGCTTGTATGTGTCATGTGTCTGCATGAGCTCAAGAAATTAATGAACCATATCTACTCTGTCAAAACACCTTGCGACTTGAAAAACAACCTCAGGCATAGACATAGTCTTTCATCCTGTTAATAGATGGCTGTGTTGGTTGTACCCGTTGTGTGGGCACCGTCAACCCCCAAATGGATAAATGGCGTGAAGGTCTGGCAAGATTGAAATTTTACCATGCCAAACCAAAAGCACATGCTTCACAGTGAGACTAAGATTAAGATAAAGGAGATTATATGTGGATTTGCACCAATGATAGCTATAGCTTTGT
>OMPJ01041106.1:14453-32042 GCA_900312935.1 Carapus acus
TCTGTCAAAACACCTTGCGACTTGAAAAACAACCTCAGGCATAGACATAGTCTTTCATCCTGTCAATATATGGCTGTGTTTGTTGTAACCATAAGTGTGGGCACCTTCAACCCCCAAATGGATTAATGGCGTGAAGGTCTGGCAAGAGTTGAATTTAACCATGCCAAACCAAAAGCACATGCTTCACAATGAGATTAAGATAAAGGAGATTTTAATTTTCATCTGCACCAATGATAGCTATAACTTCATGCCTCACGTTGTATAAATCTGTATAATAATGCGGGACATTTTTCCAGTAGTCCACTACACTAAACTTTGTACGCACTTCAATTTAAGAGGTCATCTACTGCATTTTTGCAGTCAAGATTTAAGTGCCAGGTACTGAACTCTGTCATGTGGTTAAGGACATTCAGTATAATATACTGTGCATGGGCCTGATCCGAGAAGCAAGAACACACTCACTTTAAAGCTCCAACTCAAAAGAAGGACTCTCTTTCTGCTTGTTGTTGTATCAATTCTTGGGTTGGCAAGATCTTTGGATAAATGGACGGTAAAACAACAGTGATGATGCTTCTCAATTTGACAAATGCTCTGTCTTCCTGTATGTGTTCTTTGTGTTTACAACCTTGGCTCTATGAGAGTTTATCCCCTCTTAAACACATGGGGAGTTTCATCACACAGATTTCCCCTAAAATCGGATCCCCGTACAATCAGAATATGAAAGAAAATCGCACATTCATTTCGTGAAGTAAAATGCGCTATCTAAGGAATCAAATCCTACTCATTTGTTACCTGTGCCCTGTAATTATAATAAACCTATAGGTTTAAACCCCACAGGTGCAGTGCTTAATGGAGGCAAATGATTTTAGCAACAGGGAAAGAGGAGAAATGCAGCACTGACTTGAAAAACAAGATGAAAAACTTAGCTAATACCCAACTGAATGTTGCTTGACATCCAGTGGTTTTAGAGGAGAAACCCTGCAGTCACTGAAATCTTTAAAGCTTGTTTATCCTCCATGCTGGACTCCTGAATGTCTTCTAATCCTGTCGGAAGTGTTGAGACAATTGCCACGTCTTGGATGCTGAATTTGTTGGGGCTCTAGGGAAAGATTTTTGGGAAAAGAGTGAAAGAGGAAACGTCACCATCACTTGTTCAAGGTGAAGCTGTCTACTGTATGTTCCAACAGGGGCACAGAGCACCCATAATACTATTTTGCCCTGTGTTTCTCTTTCATTTTGTATAGAAATATAGGGAAACTTATTTATGCTCTTTAACAGCAATTGCCAGAGTTCCTTCGCAAATCAGATTGAAACTTGTTTGTTGATGAGCAGTAATGTCTGTTGATAGGCTGAAGTGTCAAAAACAGATTAGAGAGGCTGATCCAGATGAGCTCTCCAAATATTTACTGGTGAGTTATTAATCCACAGTGTTGGGGTGATGCCTGTCGCTCTCCAAACAGCTCTGTGAGACTTCAGAGCTGTTTTTAAGTGGATTTAGGGGTTTGTAGTTTCAGGTCCATTTTTAGGATTAGGACCTACAGCAGTTTGAATGGGTTTCAGTGTCCTTTCAACCCTGTTCATCTGAATAACATTTTAGCGGAAAACAAACTTAATGTACATCTATAACACTCGAAATATTAATGATTGCGTTCACTTAAAAACTAATTGAGAGAATTTTCAGTGCATTTAAAATGGGCAAACAATGGTCCCATGATGTAACAAAACCACAGTTGATGTTGGTTTAGTTACAGGGGTACTTAGGATATTTGTGGAGAGAGCACAGCCCACTTCCTGTATGTTAAAGGTGAGGGTGTCGGACCACTTGCTCTAACACTTTAGAATATCAATCCATGTAAATATGGTCGTATTTTCATGTTAATGACGCCTCGTCACAGCAATGTGTAAAAAAAGGAAGAGCATTCCAGTGACCCGGTCGCCCCGTCGGTCCCCCCCGCCGCCTCGCGTCCCACACACACACACCCACCCAAGGCCAGCGAGACCACGTGGACACGAGGCTCGGTAATCCCGCGGCACATTAATGAGCGGCGCCTGTTCGTTGTCATCACAAAATCACCAGTCAATCACATGAAGCAACCGCTCCCATCAAAACAATATATACAAAATAACATTTCAACAGCGCTCTGATAATGATAATTGACTGTCCAGAGCATCCGTATGTGAAAGCGTCTGGTTTGTGACCATTTGCTCTTACGGCGGCAGAAGAACAGACTGCAGGGACCTAAAATTGGCACCTTCACACACGCGCACTCACACATTCTGCCCTCTGCGCTCCCGTCTGTGCAGGCGTCGCTCTTGACGCCTCTTTTAACATTCTCACCTGTGCATGCTTCTTTCCCACAGTGCCTCTCCACAGAACACACACTTTACCCCCCACTTCACACACATACACCCTCTCTTTGGGCGGCACGCGCCTTATGTGTTCATTTGTTCGCACCTCGGACCATTTGGACGCGTGTTGGAAAGGCAAAAGGAGCGCAAAATTACGCACGGAAACATTTGACAACAGGGGGACCGTGAGCGCATCTCATCTGAGAGCGGCGTCTGCCCATTGTGTGTGTGTGTGTGTGTGTGTGTAGAATTTGCGCGGTGGGGAAGAAAGCGAGAGACAGAAGTGAGGATAAGACGCTCGTAAGAGAGGAGGGAGATCGATAGGCAGATGGTGCGGGATCGAACGGGCCCATATTGTCCACTAATGACGACGCTTCCGCACCCCGACCTCCGTCTCATCGTCCCCCACTCGCCCCCACCCGCGGTGTCTCCTGGGAAACGAGGCTGCACGCGCGGCCGCACGCGCCGTAGCGTCCCGGCGCGCGGTTGACGGCAGGGGGACGCGGGAAAATGGTAATCACGTGAATAAAACTTTAACCATGGCGGGGCGTCCTTTGGGGGGAAACTCTGGCTAATTCGCGCTAACTGTGAGGAGGAGGGGAAGGAGGAATAACGTGTAATCTTTTCAGGCAGTCGGTAGCGGAACAAAGGTGAGAAACCGATGAATGAACACACGTATACATATAAATGAATAGCAGCTGCGGTGGGCTGCTGTTTGTTGTTATGCTGCTAAACTACACACGGCGAGGCGCCAGTTGACGGCTTTTTTTGTCCTATGTTGTTTTGTTATTATCTGTGTGTGTGTGTGTGTGTGTGTGTGTGTGTGTGTGTGTCGGGCGAAGCGTGCCTGGTGTTGAGGGGTTTTGTGCGAACACGGGGGGTGGAGCGCAGGCACGCGTTGCCCCGCTTAGAATGACAATAGGAGAGGGGCAGGGCGGCGAGCGCCAAAAAGGCTGGGCAACAGGCACACACACACACACACACACACACACATACACACACACACACAAACACAATCAATCACTATAGAGGTGCATCTACCTGTTTCGGATGAATACACGTTCTTGCGGAGGGATAGATGCCTAATACGTCATTGTTTCGAAGTGTAAAACCTTACTCATGTTTTGCTAATGGATGGAGTATCTGTCAGCTATGCTATAGTATATGCCATACGATCTGTGTTTAAGATTCATCTTTAATTTGTAACGCTCTCGTTTTATCTCACATATTCCATGGGTGTGAATTATCAGTGTTTAGTGTAAATGAAGCAGAGACTCAGGGTGGGGGCGCGGGGGGTTGTTATTACCATACAGCTGCAGCACCCGCCAACATACACACGCGCATTTAGTGTTATATGTCTCCCTCCCTCTCTCTGTGTCCATCTCTCTCTCTCTCTCCCTCACACACGTACAGTCTCCCCCTGGCCCTTACACACTTGACATCTTTTTCTCTCTTTTCTCCGCTGCTATTTTAGTCGCTATAGGGAACCAGCGCGTCTTTTGGACAGATTTTTCCCAAGTTCCACATGGTCAATTATCATAAGAGCTCCGTTAGGATTCGAGTAGGTTCAAACATTAGAATTTGAAAAGAATAGAGTTGTTTGCATTGTGGTGTATTTCCAAGGCTTGGTCCGGGGTGGGAGATCAGTGACGCTCCTGTAGTAATATCCCATTCAACTCTTGTTATATATACTGTACATATACTAGGGATGTCCGATATTGGCTTTTTTGCCGATATCCGATATGCCGATATTGTCCAAC
Source organism: Carapus acus (assembly GCA_900312935.1). Classification (NCBI taxonomy): domain Eukaryota; kingdom Metazoa; phylum Chordata; class Actinopteri; order Ophidiiformes; family Carapidae; genus Carapus; species Carapus acus. The sequence goes on from OMPJ01041106.1 coordinate 18,563, forward strand.
TCTCAATTTACCGATACCGATAACAGCCGATACCGATATGTGCGCCAGTAAACGCTTCAGGAGCGCATAGGCACTATTTCGGTGTAACGCAAGCATTATTTTAGTTTTATCGGTTTTAATCTTATCGGTTTTAAAGCAAAAAAAATCCGATACCGATATTACATTTTTATGCTAATATCGGTGGGCCGATATTATCGGACATCTCAAATATATGCTGTATCTGTTCAGATATAGATGTAGTGATCCAACTAAAATAGTTTTCTTAAGGGTGGCAGCACACACATTCCCACCCCGACTCTGTTCATATTGGGACGCTAGGTTAAGCCTTTCAAGTGTTTTATTCTTCAAAAGCCCTCCTGTTCTCCCACGGACCATGGGAGCACTAAATGATCAGAGAAGGACCGTGTGGACGCAGTTAAAAAAGGACCGTTTGGCTGCTTGTCGCCTCACAGTTTGTTCTATTGTCCCGCTGTAATTTGGCCCCTCGGTGGTGAAAGCGAATCAAAGCGGGACCCCAGTTACCTCCTACCCGGCCCTCCACCACCAGGAGGGGCGCTCCTCTCTCTGCTACGCTGTAAGAAATGTCCCATCTACACCTGGACGTCCATGCCCTGAAGTCACGTTTTACAGGAACAATGGTGTGTTTTGGGGACTTCATAACACTGCTCGCGGCGTAGTGCCGAGTAAATTATGTCGACAAAATCTAATTTGAAATGAGTAATTTGCATGGACGTCCATGCCGGGGTTCATTTATGGAATAGCTGTTGCATGAACCATATAAATGAGATAAAAGAAACAAGATGTGCTTTTCAAATACATACACATCAACAGTGCCCATTGAGGAAAATGTTTTGCTCACAGACAGATCGACGCCATTATTATATATTTGACGAAATTCTTTCAACCAATGTCCTTCAGCATTTTTTTTTTGTATCTTCTGACGTTTAGCCAATTGTCCCTCTTTAGGTGGACACTTTACAGTGGCCTCCCTCTCTCACCACACACCACGCACACACGCCTCCTCCTCCTCCTTCTTCTCCTCCTCCTCCGCCTCCACCCCTCTGTGATTATAAAAACCCGTGTTGGCGCTCCCTGGTGCGAAACAGTCCATAGTTCAGCACCGGCCCAGAGGTGCCCCGTGGATTCTACACTCAGAATTCCCCCCCTATGCGCACAGCAGACAGACAGCCTCTCACTCTGGCCGTTTTGTTTTTGGCCGAACAGCGTGACTGAACTTCTCTGACTATTTTTTTACCTGCTTGGATTTAAACGCATTGATCGAGGTCAATGTTCGGGAATCGGTGCTTTTGCTCCAGTGACGCGATGGCGCGATTGTCGTTATTGTGTCTCACATTGTTCATGTCAGCACATACGGTGAGTTTCTTCTGTTTTATTCACTCATTCATTCATTTGTTTGTTTGCTTGCATGTCCAAGTCTGTGGTTCGCTCTTGCTGCCCGGGATGCGCAGAGTTGCATTTGGAGACGTGCGCATTTACGCGCGATGCACTGTAAACTTACCCTTGTAAATGGGGGTACGCTCTGATTTGGATTTTTTTGTTACAAAAAAATACTACCTATAGGTATCGACTCCTTTTTGCAGTTGGGCATCCACTTATCACACAAATTTATCTTACTGTGAACGAATGCATGCACACTTTGACTGCTGGGGGAGATGTAGGATACCCGGATTGAGTGCAGTGTGTCAACAGACTAATACAGTGTCAAGTCCCTTTAGGTACCGTATTTGTCTGGATCCAGTCAGCGTTTATTCACCCCAGTCTCTCTCACAGGCCCTCTCCTCCGGCTCCGGGGTCTTCGAGCTGAAGATCGACTCTTTCACCAGCTCCCGCGGCATCTGTCGATCCCAATCCCGGGAGTGTCAGATATTTTTCCGCATCTGCCTCAAACACTCGCAAGACGTCATCAACCCGGAGCCGCCGTGCACCTACGGGACTGCGCTCACCGAGATCTTTAGCGCCGATTCCAACTCCATCTCCGGCAGCGCGCCCATGAGGGTGCCCTTCCACTTCAGTTGGCCGGTAAAGGACGCAAAGAGCATGTCCCCACCATTTGAAAATATACCGCCTCCACATGTCCATTTACAGATTCGCAACAGAAAAGTATTTTTGATAACTTTCATTTACATTTAGCGTATTTGCAGCAAATAGGTGTATTTGAAATTTCGGTTGTGCTCATGAAATACAAACTGTAACAATTACGCACTGTTATCATCTGCATCACGGTAAAAATCTGTCTCTTCTCCGTGATTGCAGGGAACTTTTTCACTTATCATCGAAGCTTGGAATGCCGAGTCATCAGGAATTGAATCTACAGGTAAACAGCATCTGCGCTGACGCAGTACAACCACCAGGCGGCGACTCCAGTGGTGCTTTAGTGATATGGTCGAAACAGTAAAACCGTGTAGGGCTATATACAGTACATTCAAATCTACAATAGCACTACATTGTCGTGAGTTACAATGGATACATAGATAGAATGATCAGCTTTCATTATGCAACACACTGAAAATTAGAAAACAGAAAACAACATCCTAACTCTCTCCCATCCATTTAGAAAACCAGAACAACCTGATCAGCCGGCTTGCGACCCGCCGCAAGTTGACTGTGGGTGACGACTGGTCCCAGGACATTCACGTTGGCGACGAGAGTGAGCTGCGTTATTCCTACCATGTGTTTTGTGACGAGTTCTACCACGGCGAGGCCTGCTCTGCTTACTGCCGACCCAGAAATGACACCTTTGGTCATTTCACCTGTGATGCTGAGGGCAACCGCCTCTGCCTGCCTGGCTGGCAGGGCAAGTACTGCTCAGAACGTTAGTATACATACTTTATTTCCCAAGATTTTAACACTGTTCATGTGCTAACACATCTTACACATGTAGGTGCTGTACCTCTTTCACATTATGCACTGCAATTGATTATCCAGCAGAGAAGTCAATGTAGTGCTATTTTGTGGTTTGCTCCACAAAGTACCAGTACTTGGATCTGCAAAATTGGACTTGAAAGTGTGAGATAAAAAAATAAAAAAAATGGAAAAATAAAAATCTTATGCATACATATATTCATTTATCTAACCAATGCAACCATGGTATGATCCTTGAAAAATTATTTGTTGTCATTTGTACATTTGCAATGTTTTTTTATGTGATGAGTGTGTGTTTGTTAATCCTTAGTTAGTATACAGTTATGAAAGTTACAATATTTTTTTGACTTTTAAAAATGGCTGAAGTTTTTATCAGATTTTATGTACAGTTGCAGGTTAATGCAACAAATAATGACTTTTATATAGTGTCCGGCCTTTTAACTGACCTGTAATTGTCTGTAAAGTGGGAGTTAATGCTGTTTTTACAGTAATGTGACCTCTCCTTTTCCACCGTCTCCCTCCTGTTTATTTTAACGTCCCTAAAAACTAAGTGGGTGGTGGGTGTGGGCTGAAGAATAGGGGCTTTGGCACTCAATTTTTTAGTCCAATGGCCTTGAAATTGTTAAGTCAAGCAGTTGTCTACGCCATTCTTGGCCGTTGTGGCTCCTGTTTGGAGGACAAAAAATGGAGAAAAAAGTTCATAGAGCTTCTGTCGTTTCCAGTGTGTGTGTGTGTGTGTGTGTGTTGGCTCTATAGTCTGTTCCTTTTGTTTTGTGCTCAACAATGGGGCCCCGGGTCTGCCTCCAGCCGTCCGCTTTAACAGGGACACGCGCTGGAGCTTAATGTGCGCTTCCTTGCGTGAAAAGAGACAGCATGTGTTGCTTTTGTTGTGCAGGCCAGCTGCTTCGTTAGTACTTAACAAGTACTTGAAGGGGAGGTGTGTGTGTGTGTGCGTGTGTGTGTGTGTGTGTGTGAGAGATAGAGAGAGAGAGAGAGAGAGAGCGAGTGGCCCTAAGCAAGGAGGCAGGTTGACTTGTGATGTGGACCAATGTATACTAATATTCCTTTTTTCCTCTTCTCCCCTTACCCTCCTCTTCCTTTGAACTTGCTTTCCCCCTTCTCCTCCCATCAGCCATCTGTGCAGCAGGCTGCAGTGAGGAACATGGCTTCTGTCAGTCTCCAGGAGAGTGCATTTGCAGGCAAGGATGGCAGGGCGAGTTGTGCGATCAGTGTGCGCGACACCCTGGTTGTGTCTATGGTACCTGCCAGCAGCCGTGGCAGTGCCGTTGTATTGAAGGATGGGGAGGACTGTACTGTGACCAAGGTGAGTTTTAAGTTCACGCCCAAGATATCCTGGCACACCAAAGCCTTTGTCCTTACCTCCTCTTAATCAGGATAAGATCATTCAATTCAGTTCACAAACACTTAAGTCATTCCATTTTGCGCAACGTTTACAAAATGTGTCCTCAATGTTAAAAGAATGCGCTTTGCCCTGATGCAATACATATCGGTACGTCCTTGTCATACGGTGTTTCCCACTGGTCTATATTCGGTCTATATTACTCCTGTCTTTTGTCTCTATTACTCTTGTCTTCTGTGCATTATGTGGGTATGAGCACTGTTACCAAGACACAGTCAACAAAGCACTGCAGTTAGCTTAGGCTAACACTCTACCTCTGTTCCTGAATGGCCTTTATCGGGCCTTTGTCAAGCCGTCATTTATTCGTTTTGACATTTATGGTTTAAAACAGAGATGTACTGTATGTCTGTGTGTGGGTCTGATTTTATTTTGCTCTTTTGTCTTCAATCTAGACCTCAACTATTGCACAAACCACAAGCCATGCCAAAATGACGCCACTTGTACCAACACTGGCCAGGGTAGCTACACCTGCACCTGTAAGCCAGGCTTCAGTGGCAAGAACTGTGAGATCGAGACAAACGAGTGTGACAGCAACCCATGCAAGAATGGAGGCAGCTGCAACGTAAGACCCTAAACCCCAAAAACAAAATACCCGTTGAATTTAGGCACACTTATAAGTCATATACCACCTCACCACTCAGCGTCCTGGTTGATTTTTGCAAGTTTCCTTGTTCTGTCTCTGCCACAGCCTCTCAACTGTTCTTTTTTTTCTCCCCCAGGATATGGAGAATGATTACTCCTGCACGTGCCCTCAGGGTTTCCATGGGAAGAATTGTGAGATCAGTGCTATGACATGTGCTGATAGGCCATGTTTCAATGCGGGAACCTGTTTGGAAAAATCCAGTGGTGGATACAGCTGCCGCTGCCCAGCTGGGTACACGGGCTCCAACTGTGAGAAGAAAATTGGCCCATGCACCAGCAACCCTTGTGCTAATGGTACAAACCAATTTTTCTTTCATACCTTAAACCACCCAAATCTGTGCAGGCGCATACACGTGATCTTAATTTGGCTGGCTTCTCTAAGCTGCAAGTTTGTAAACATCTAGAGACAATTCAACATTTCGGACATTTCTGTCAGAATTTCCAATTTTTTCTTTCCAATTCATCATTTTGGGAACAAGTTAAGGAAAAAGTCCAGGATAGTGTCATCCAACTTTTGGAGCTAACAACCCCAATTGCCCAGTAGTTGTGTGCATGTGTGCATACATATGTATATTAGTATTACTTTCCTTCTGTGAGAAAGTTCCCCAATCAGGCCTAAGCTTAATGTCAACTCTTCTAAACTCCAAAATCTCATTCTCCATCACAGCCAAGGTTGGGTGAAACTGCAGTGTTTCATACAAGTGAATCCGCTGCAGTAATATTGCTGGATTGGTCACACATAGATGTTGTGACTCCCTCCAGTAAAACAAAATCTTGAAAACAATCCCTTGCAGACTTAACAGTCTGAACCAAGGTGAACAATGTTAAGCGGCACGCTCACTTGGCACCCCTGGTTGACACAAGTTCTGATTTAGTTAATGAATCTGTGACGATAGCTTGTTTTCTGGGGGCTTTGTTGAATTGAGCATCAGTCCACCAGATGAGTTTGGCGTTATCAAAAAATAAGAAACAATGAAAACTGTTACTTTTATGGCCCCATATCAGATGGAGATGGTGATTGTGATACGTTTATCAATGAATTGCTGGTTTTGCAACCTGTGACAACCTGCAAATGAGTTCACAACCATTTTTGGAGCTATTTAAAACCACATGGTTGTGTAACAACAGACTGATGCGCTGAGAAGCCAAGATAAACAAAGTGAGGAGAACGAGCCAATTCTGTGTGCAGAATCAATTTTTCTGTGTATGGAAAGTGAATAAGAAACAAGTGGTAACTGAAGCTTGCAGATTTGAGTATGCTGTCATGAAGACAATCAATACTTTATTACGGCACTCAACAATACCCCTTTATTGATTGATACACGTCATTATAAATAGAGTGATTGATTGTACTCATTATGGCAACAGCCAAGTGTGTCTGTAAGATGCATTTGTAGATTGTCAGGTAGGAGCCTCTGAACAAGTTCCATCACCTCCCATCTGACAAAACACACAACACACAAACACGTTTCAGACTTCCTGTCAGCTTTCTCTCCCTCTTTCTCTTTTTCTCTCACTCATTCTCCCTCAGTCCCTCTATTTACCTGGTTGCAGCGGCTCGCAGCTGGGCAGGAATGCAGTTTTGGCTGCACTTTTCACCCTGATACTGCACTGCACTGATCTGTGGTTCATTTCGGTTTAGAAATGTTGAACCTCTTTTGTGCACCATCTTCTCCAGAACTCATTGATGCAGTAACTTTGAATAATATACCAAAACATTGGACATTTTAAAGGCCATAATGAACTGATTGTCAATTGACATCCAATATTGCTCTTTGTTGTCCTTGTGGTTTGATTTTATGAGACTTCTCTATACTACTCCCAGTCCCCAAATACACAACTCGAAGTTAGTCATTATGTAGGCTTGCCAAAAAATGTTTTCTTTTTATATGCATTATGAAGTGAGCGTAAATTACAGAACATGAGCCGTGGTGATGTAGGGGAGGTGGTATTTACTGAGAATGTTAACAAAGCTCAACTTAGACGGCTGTCTGCTCTGTTCCGCAGACTGATAATCAAGATCCATTGGCTCCACCGCTGCACAGCTTAACCCCACACACACAAGCGGGCGTGCAAACACACACAAACGCACACACGCACCAACTTTATCGTTGGCCTGCTGAGCCAAGTCGTCTCTGGGTTGCCAGTTCTGTCTGGCCTCCCTCAGGTCCTCATTAGTCCTTGTTGTGGGAAAGTTTGGCTGCTTATCTGTAATCAGTCCAGCCTGTCAGGAGAGAGATGTGTGTGTCAATTTTTGTGTGCATGCGTGTGCATTGAAATCTCAGGCCTCAGAGCTACGGACATGTTGGCAAGTCTCAGATTTGAAGTTTGTGGCAGTGTTGCAACACATCAGCAATTCAGAGCAACGAAATACAGAGCTCAGGCAGTGTGTTTTCACTGTAGCCCCGAAGCATGTGAAATGATCTGGAGAACACTTGGTCCTGTTTTATACATCAGAGGTCAACCCATCTTCTCTCTTTCCCTTCATATCTTCATCCAGAAAAAACACATTGGGCATTAACTCCATCTCCACTCACCTGTGCTCCTGTGTTTTTCTAGAGATAATGGTAGCCTTAGCATTACAATATCAAAATAGAGGGATTAACAAGTTATATCTAAGATATAGGAGTGCACAGGTATTTGTCTCAAACATTAAACATCTTTGTATTGGACAAGTATTTTGTCACTTTCCGACTTGATCGTGGTTCTTGAACAAGTCTCTTTGTCTCTCTACTCAGGCGCTCACTGTTTGGACGTGGGCAGTCGCGCCATGTGTCGGTGCCGCCCAGGCTTTACAGGTGCCCGCTGTGAGACAAACATTGATGACTGTGCTAGGAACCCGTGCCAAAACGCCGGCACCTGTGTGGACGGCATCAATGACTTCACTTGCACGTGCACCCTGGGCTTCACGAGCAAGGATTGCTCAGTGCGGGCCAGCCTGTGCTCACTCTTTCCCTGTGAGAACGGCGGCACATGCTACACTCACTTTACTGGCCCCGTGTGCCAGTGCCCGACGGGCTTCATGGGGGCGCGCTGCGAGTACGCCGTCAAGGACACCCAAGCTACCCCGAAATCGACTGTGCCGCCAAGAAAGGATGGTTTCCCTTTGGTGCTGGCCATCTCCTGCGCCCTCGGCCTGGTCACGCTCACCGTGCTGGTGTGTGCGTCCATCTTCGTTCTGCGGCAGCTTCGGCGTGGCAAGAGGCTGACGGCCGCCTCCGCCTCTGTGAAAAACGACCTTGAGAATGTGAATAACCGCAACGCAGTAATCGGTGGCGGCCGAGCCAACATGGCGCTGTTACCTGGAGCACCACTGTGCAGCCTGAGAGAGAAAGAGGCCCTCATGCCAGGTGGACAACTCAAAGTCTCCAACAAGGATGCCGCACTGGCTGACAAGAGCTGCGACAAGATGGCCGTGTTCACAAATAAGATGGCTGACTGTAATCTGGCAAAGGATGAGAAGCAGCTGTCCAAGAGCAAGTTTGATTTGTAAGGATGCTTTGTTTTTACTCCTGTCTTTGTCACATTTGCATGCCTGCTTGTACATGCATCCATTTGATCTCATTTTGTGTCTCACAACGCCATGAAGAGGAGACGTTTGTTAAGATTTTCTGTCTCTCCTCCCCTACAGCAAGAAAGGCGACACGTCCATTATCGTACCGCCTCTCACTTTTCCAAATGATGGCCTGTGTCATCCAGTATTCATCATCCCTGAGCAGATGGAACAGTATGTATTTGCTACTGAGGTGAGGAAAGGCACATTGTTTACACTTGGGGCTCTGTCCAATCATTGTTTTCTCTGCCATATCGCTTTGATATTTCTCTGTTTTTAATCAGGTTTTATTCGACAGACTGTATCTATGTGACTAATTGGTCCTTTTCTCTCTCTAGGTCTAATCTGTAGCCGTTTGCAACAATATGCTTCCTTGCTGAAGGACTCTTTCTTATTTAGTTCAGGACAGTTTCATCCCAGAGGATGTGTCTCCATGCTACCCAACTTTTTTTATTTAATATTTATTCCTGCTGCTCAATGGAAAGGAACAAGCAAGAAATTACTTGTTTTTATTCTTTTCCGCTTTGATACTGACAATTATCCTGGAAAAGAGACCCAATGCCCGGCATCATTTGCACTATTTATCTTTTTGACGTAAATGTTACAATATTGTTTTTGGAACCTTTTTTTTTTTTTTTTGTCTTTTACCACTCTGGAGGGACTGTCTGCCAATCTTCAATCTTCAAGACTAGTGCCGTAACGACGCTCCGTAGTTGACATCGCTACTGTATCCTGAATAGCTCTGTAATCAGGTGTCAATCAGCTGTGATTGACATTTGTTACAGCTGATTTTTCAACCAGCTGAGGCATTATTTTCTGGCTAAAAGCTACGTGGAACACTGTCTGAGGATTCAGCCTGTTCTCCTGGAAGTAAATCATCACATTGTGGCCTGCTGAAGTAGAATGAGAAACAAAAAGAGAGACGACCATCAGCCTTACAATCGCCGTACAATCCCGCAAAGTGCCTCTTCGAAAAAAAAAAAAAAAAAAAAAAAGAAACATGCAACTGCGAGCGGTTTGTTTACATTGAACGAAAGATGACTTTACTGCATGAGATGGAGGAGGTGAAGATTTTTCTCTATTTCTTGAATGAAGGCTACATGGAGAAGAGTTGAGCTATCCCACATGTCCGTTCTCCCTTTAAATTATGTTTTCTCAGACCCTAATTTGAATCGTAGTTTGAGCTCCAGTCCAGAGGGCAGAGCTGCCTGTAGCCTATCACAGGATCTCACTCCAGCTTCCCCTTGAAAAGATAATCATGTATCAAATATTTGACAATTTCAAATCATACCACACGGAGCCATTTAGGGATTCCGTGCAGTTTGATTTGCGTAATGTACAAAATGTTAGATTTTTCATCTGTCTTCCTGTGGATGTACTTGTTAATTATTGTTATTGTTATTATTATTATTATCGTCCTTATTGTTATTATTATTACTACAGGAAGACATTTGTCTTTCAATCACATTCTAGCTGCCTTACTGATTAGCTGCTGTCACAGAAAACAAATCTTGCTTGGTACTGCAACATTCATGCAACACCCCAGTGTCGGCGAGTCCAAGCATCATGCCACAAATCTGGGTGCTTTCTCCCCGTTTTTACATCTAAAAGCGATTCTCAGATGTGCAGAGTTTTCATTTCTAACCAAGCTTCTTGATACCAAAGTCTGTGTTGTACTGTGTAGTTGTGTCGTGTTTTTGTTAATTTAAGAAAAAAAATAATGCAATGTGTACATATCCTCCAGGAGTCTTCCTATTTAATTTTTTCACCTTGTAAATATTTTTGTATTTATGACAGAGAATTGTACATATGTCTATGTCAATGTGCCTGATGTCATTGTCTGAATCAGAAATATATATTTTCCTAAATAAATGATATAGAAACTCATCAATGCCGCTGTTTTGACTCAGGTGTTGTGCTAGCGCTCTGTCTAACTCACGTCGAGGGTTGTGTGTGTGTGTGTGTGTAGCATGGCCCACTTCTGTTTTTAACTCAATTAGAAAGTCTAGTCCAGCTCACAATCACTTTGTTTGTGTCTGACATTGTGGCTGAGGAGCTGGACTCTGTGATAACAGTAAGATCAGCTCCTCTTGTTTCATCATTAATTCATCGTCAGCAATGTGCTGTTTGATTATGCGCTCCATTCTATTCACCAATTATCTGTGTTTCTAGTTTTCTCTTGTAAATTTCAATTTTTACAGCCCTTTCACAACTGTCCATCGACCCAACCAATGTCTCACAACAGATAATAGGTCAAAAGGCTGAAAATAAAAACAATTACTTGTATTAAATTATTTTGATATTAAATAAAAAAACAGCAAAAGCAATAAAATAGCGCATAATAAAAATGAGTTAGATAAGAGTTAGGTGTCACCATGCTCTGGGCATAAAAAGCCACCTTATATGTTTTCAACTTAGATTTGAAAAGGCCAAGGTCAGAATTGAGGCACATTTCAATGGGAGCATTTGTGTGTGTGTTTGTTTTTATTAAGATCAGCCATGCATTTTTTGACTCTAGCAGATTTTCTGTCAGGTTTACAGTGTTTTTCTTGTCTCTTTGTCACATTTGCGTCTCCTACCCCACATTCATACTCTCCACCTTCCCTCTCATTCTCTCCCCATCCCTGGCCATCTCTCTCTTCTCGCCCTTTTCCCTCCCTCTCTAGTTTTCCCTTCTCTCATGTCTGCCGGCCCTGGTTTAGAGTTTCACTACGGCGGTTAGGTGATACACCCTCACCCACCTTGTTAATGAGTGGCCGCTGCCACACGTCACACGGCCTCTTGCACACAGAGCACGCTTGCACGCACACACACACACACACACACACATGCATCCCTGATAACACACCTTAACAGCTGGAGGGTGGAGGGAAAGAACTTCAGACTCTGGCTCACCTGCTGTTCACCTGGCTGAATTTCTCCCGAAAGCTTACACACACACACACGCAAACACGCACACACACACACACATGCATCTGGCCTTGGGTTGAACTTTGAACTGTTGCAAATGGAAACCAACACAACGGCAAGTTGAATGAAACTCAAATGTCATTATGGGTTCATGCAAAGGCTGGAATCAACTCTCTCTCCAACACACACACACACACCTACTGGCGCTACTCATTTGTTGCTCAGATCTCAGATCGCTCCCTACTCAGAAATGAAAGTACACATCGGTCAACCTGTTGTAAATTAGAAGAAGAATAAGTGCAAACGTCAGATCGAAACTGTACATACAAGACTGAGGCGAGGCCACAGGAATCCAGGTGTAAGAGATACATTTCCTATTGTTTTTCCATTTGGTATTATAATGACATCCAAAAGGTAATTTTCCCATGCCAAAAGCTTCCTTTTGAATTTTAGAAAAAACCTGCAACTCTGCTTAGTGCTTCACCCACTGCTTGTTCCGCCATCTGCATTAAAAGAATGAGGAAAAAAAGATGGACGACTGAAAGCTGTTGACTAATGGCAGCCAGCGGATGAAGGGATGCTTCTGTCTGTCCCTCCCAATCTGTCTGTCCTCATCTTCCTCCTGATTTTGTCCTGTGTGACTTCCTCTTGTATGTCTTTGCTGTTGGCGTGTTCAGACTGGAGGGAATTCCTCACCAAAGGCGACACAGTGGGTGTGTTTTCCTACGAGAATGTTGCTGCTATTTTGTTTTGGCTCTGCCAAGTGTGTTATTATTTGGTCTATTTTTATTTACAGTTGCGTATCATTGCCTTTTCTCATGAACATTCAGGATTGTAATTTGTGACATGAAAATCATTTGAGGACTAAAATCGAGTTTATAACGCGAATGTAAATTTATGAACATTATAAACTTGACACATTTGAAATAATTCAATGCAACATCACATCAGATTACGCTACATTTCAAGACATTGTATTTTTTGCGGTGCAAATTTCAAGAGTACACACACACAAAGACAAGAGAGGAGCAGAGAGGGGTTTGTGGGAAAAGCACAGGAAGAGAGTGAGGGAGGAGGGAAAGGGGTTAAATTGTTGAGACAGATGAAAGCAGAGAGAGAGAGGGAGAGTGAAGAACACACACAGATGAAACACACACCTGTCATCACTCCATCACCGTCCCTGAACTCCGACCCCTCTTCCTCCGGCATTCCCTCTTTCCCAGTCTGCTTTGGATACACACTGCATGTCTGCCCTCAATCTTTTACGACCCTTATGTGTGTGTGTGTGTTAGTGTTGGTGTGTGTGTGTGTGTGTGTGAGATAGAGAGGCAAAGAAAGCGAGGGGTAGAAAAAGAGATAGAACAAGGAAACGGAACAGGAAGGGTGAGGAGCAAGACATGAATCAAAACTCTTCCTCCCATAATGAAGATTTCAGACACACTTGCTCACACACACATGCACAGGCACTCACGTATGCGCACACACACACACACCGGCTTCGGGAGGAACCACACACATAGGCATACTGAACACAAATATACACACACAGTTTGTGTGAAGACGCACACACACATAAACATTTTTTAATCTGTGGTTGATGAACAAATCAATCAGAGATTCATGAACATGTTACAGCCTTGGAGGAGGGTTGAGCCTTGCTTGGCTGTACGCACACACACACACACACACACACACACACACACACACACGTTGACGACGTTGAAGCAGGAAAGACCCCTGCCCCAAAATCAGCTGCCGTGACCCAGGAGGGTCAGAGGTCACACAAAGAGGAAATGGCTAGCAGAAATAGATTGCCTGGCTAGGAGCGCGCACGCACGCACGCACCGTGTGTGTGTGTGTGTGTGTGTATGTGTGTGTCTGTTGCATCACTGAACTCCAGTAGAGTTTCATTTTTGGTAAAATAATGCTCCCTGACACAAAGAAACCTTGAAATTGCGTGAGTAGCAGAAGACTGGAGCAACTGTGTGTGTGTGTGTGTGTGTGTGTGTGTGTGTGTGTGTGTGTGTGTATATATGTGTGTGTGTGTGCGCAGCTCTCCCTCTGCCACCCGT
>OMPJ01041110.1:0-10326 GCA_900312935.1 Carapus acus
TGCTTGCTGCTTGCTGTGCAACTGTGTGTGTGTATGTGACTCCAGCCCCTCCCCCCTCTGCTCAGCGCAGACACGTACACGACACCACGCATATCGGCCAATCAAATGCAGCTTGAAGGGAGCGAGAGAGAGAGAGAGAGAGAGAGAGAGAGAGAGAGAGAGAGAGAGAGAGAGAGAGAAGCAGCTCACAATGAGGAGCCGGCTCCCGTCCAATCAGGAGCCGGCTCCCGTCGTTCATGTCAACGAGCCGGCTCTCGGAACCGTTTGGTTCGCGACCGACACATCACTAGTGCGCATGCGCGCACAACGACAGGTATGCGCAGGCGCACATAACGGCGCCCTCCTTGCTTGCCAGAGTTATCGTTAAATTTAGATTCTAAATTGACACTTAGCTCCCAGAAGGAAGCTGAGTTTAAAAAAAACAAAAACGAAACTCAGCTCCTAGTGTTCAAATTGGTGTCCATCACCACGGATGGAGCACCCGCGATGGTTGGCCGCTTAAATGGATTTATTGCCGAGTGCCGGGAGGACGACGCTTTTCTGGACCTCCTTAATTACCACTGCATAATACGCCAACAAGCACTATGCGTGAAAATGCTCAACATGAAGGATATAATGGATCCTGTTCTTTTCGCGCCAGATCTCTTCAAAGACGGCTTTGCGCATCTGGATAACGCAGACTGTGACTACTCTCTGAGTTACTGTTACACGCTGATGTCAGATGTATGGAGCCCGGCAAGTATCACTGGGCCGCACGGTTAACTAATCGGTGCGCACGGTCGAGGTCGGTGTCTGCTATCCGGATAATGCGTGTCCTGCCCTCGCCCTCCCTTGGCTAGGCAGGTAGCTAACCAAGAAAAAGACCACGCGTTGATCCTTGTTGCATTTATTTGGATGTTGCATGGGCTTTTCCAAAGTGGTAAAACTGTAAACAAACAAATGTGTATGAGCCAGAGCTGGTAGATCTCATTGACTTGGCCATTTTGAAAGTAGCTCGCGAGCCCAAAAAGGTTGGGCACCCCTGCATTAAAGTCTTAACTCAAGAACTGTCATTGGTCACTACAGTGTGGTTATTCTGCAACTCTCTGTAGGGAATTTTCTTTAGTCGTCCTCTCTCTCAGCACAACTGGTCAAGGCACTTGGCCCTCCACTAGCAGCCTGGCCTGCCCAAGGTTTTGTCCATTTACAGGGAAATTTTATCTGTGTGTTCATTTTACAGAATTTGAGTGTTTACATGTTGAGGAGTTCTACCTGCTCCATCTTTGGAGGTGCCTTCAGATAACTTCTGTAATGGTTTGGCTCTTCAAATGAAATGGAATTGAATTCAATTAAAATTGAACAGGAATTGTGTCTGTTGAAGAAACAGAGGAGGCACAGCAGAGGACTTGCAGCACATAAGGATGATAAAGAGTAGGAACAGAAACATGTTTATCAGTCAACTAAGTGTATTGGGAGGATTGGGAAGGAGAGGACAGATTGGTTAACAGCAGTGGAGAAGGGAGAGTAAGGAATTCGTAGAAAACAAGTGAGGGCAGCGTGAAGAGGGGAGTGGTTGACCCGGACAACGTACTGTATTTTCACGACCATAAGGAGCACTTTGAAGTCAAAATATTTCTCAAAAATCGACGTTGCGCCTTTAAACACGGCACGCCTTATATGTGTGTATTGAGGTCAAAAATCTGTAAAAAAATATGCAAACACAATTACAACAAGCGCTCTGCTTGACTGACTGTCATTATAGGGACGTAATATGCACATTGCGTACACTGGCAGCAATAAACCAACTAGAAAACATTACGTAAAGTTACGCAGAGTATGTACGCTTACTTCCGCCACGCCCCCGGTAGGTATACTGTACTACCAGTATGCTGCAAACCACATCTGTTTTACTGCGGACTCACTAAAATGGCACTAATGAAGAGACACGCTTACGAGGCACAGTTCAAACTACAGTTCAGTGGTTATTAATGGAAACAAAGCAGCCGTGAGAGAGTTCAACATCAATGAGTCCATGATTCGGAAGTGGAGGAAGCAGGAAAATGATCTGCGCCAAGTCAAGGAGACAAAACTTAGTTTCCGCGGCAACAAGGCGAGATGGCCAGAGTTGGAGGAACAAGTTGAGCGATGGATTCTTCAACAAAGAACAGCCGAGAGAGGCGTCCCCACAGTCAACATTCGACAGAGGGCATTAATGATGGCAAATGATAAGAAGATTGAAAACTTTCACAGAAGTACGCATTCGTGCTTTCGTTTTATGAAAAGGCGCCATCCCGCCATCCGTGTAAGGACTACCGTGGTGAAGCAACTGCCAGTGGATTACAAGGAAAAGATTGCTATTATCGCGGGACGATAAACAAAACAACTCCAATGGCTGGGACATTGGCGGTAACAGGGCGTTCATGGTGAAGTTGCAGGCGACGTGGGAGCAATGAATGAGAGAAGGTGAATACAGTTCACAGGAGACAGCGACAGCGATTACGCCACCATCTGTGAGTGGATTGTGGATGCCTAGCCCAAGGTACCTGCTAAAACTGTTGTCCAACAGTTCGCGAAAGCCGGTGTCATTGATGAAGAACCACCCAGTAACGACACAGACTCCGATGGTGATGAGAGCGAACCCAGCATGTTTGACGGCGAGATTTCCCAGAGGGTCAACTCTGACACTAAAGGTGGAGATTTTGATAGGTTTGATGCCAAAGAATAAAATAAATATTCAAAATTACAATACAATACAATAAAACAAATAATGTGACTGTATTTTTAAATGCGTAGGAAAATAAAGTTTATTCAGAATCAAGTTTTGCTCACGTTAGCTTGTGTTAGCATGCGCCAAATAACACGGTGCGCCTTGTGTATGATTTAAGTTCAAAAATAGACCCCTAAATTGAGACGGCGCCTTTAAATGTGGCTCACCTTATGTCGCGAAAATACAGTAGAGGGTAGAGAGGACAGTTGAGTTATCAAATTATTTACACAATCTCGGAGATCAAGGGGGTAAGAGGATGAGGGTACTAGTGTTAGTGATGGGCAGATGAGGCTTCATTGGGAGTATGGCACATTTCCCAAACTGTGTCGATGCTGTGTTGAAACTGTGTTGCTGTATAATTAAAAGGCGACATCTGTTGTATTTAACAAGTCATTGCACAAAACCTCAGTAAAGGCTGAAAACAGACTGAACAAGGTTCATTCACAGGTTTTTATTTGGAAACATCAGATGCTTTAACATGTTTGAGCCTAGGCGATTGCTCCGTCTACAAACTCACTCTCCCTCCTTGGAGAACACCCTTTCATGGGTCACTGATGAGGACAGTGTTCATTGAGATGTCAATGCCAATTTTTGTATGGTTGAGTACTAGTCATTGCGTTTTCCAATATTGTAGTGGATCCTGAGATCTATGTCTATCTATGTATATTCGCCTCCGACAGGTATCTTTGTACTCCGATAATGGCTTCGGTTGTCACTTTAGAATTGGCCTTGCTCTCATTCACTTCCATATCCACCTGGTGCCACAGGTTGTCATCTGAAGAAAAAAAACTGAATCTGGTTTACCAATTCATTGTTATCACATAGAGTGATTTGCATAAACATAGGAATACAAATAAACATAATTAGTAATCATGACAATCACGATGATCGTACCTGAACTGGAAGCAGATGGTTGAGTTGAGGGTCCAGCTTGGTCATCTTCCATTTCAGTCTTTTCACGGCATCATTGGCTTTGGACGAACTGAAGAATGCCATCCTATTAAGCCGAGGGTCCACCAGTGTTGGAACTGTTATCACAATTAATGACTCCAGGTTGCGGAGTCTCTAGCAATCTTCTATTTAGGTTTCATCTCTTTGGTTACATTTAGAGAGTGTCACCTCTATGATTTTGTAATCATCTGTTGTAAGTGGGGGGTATCTCACTTTTTTCAGTGATACCAAGACAGACTCCTTCTGTTCTGTTGTGCGTTCCAGCCAGGGGAGGAACTTAAGGGGTTGCTAGGGGGGACTGTTGACAACTCACAGACGACTGCGGAGGGGGGTCCCCACCCCCGGCCCAGCACTGACTTGTACCACCACTGGTTGCAGCATCAAATACAGGGTCCTGGGAAGCGGAAGCTGGACGGTGGACGGAGTGGTGCGAGACTCGAAATTGGTAGAAAGCGGTTGGCATAAGCTGATTTGTGACTGGGTCGGGATGACTTCACAGGTAGTAGATGACGAGGAGGGTATGGAGTTTGATGACTGGACTCAGGTTGTTAATGGAAGAGGACGAAATAAAACAAATGGGAGAGAGGACAAGGAGGCTAGAGCTAACTGGTATGCTAACCAGGGAAATAAAAGAGAGTTGGAGGAATGTAGCTCGGATGAAGAAAACCGGATTGTCCGTAGGAGGGTGGACAGAGAGGAATTTATGATAATTCTAAAATTCAGGAAAGAAGATGAACAGATAGATCTAAGCCCTCTAGCACTAATCAGTCAACTAAAAAAGAAGATAGGGAATGGCAAAGGTCCTCCGAGACGGGGGTTTACTGGAAAAGTGTAAAAATCAAGAACAAAAAAATAAAATATTACTTGTTGAAAACATCTGCAAAAAGATAGTGTGTGAACGCATTGTGACGAGTGCTGGGGGAGAACAAGGTTGCACCGGGGGTGATAACAGGTATTCCTCTGGGTGAGGATCTCGAAAAAGTCCAACGAGGTATTCAGGGCAGAGAGGTTAAAAGATTAAAGAGACTAATGAAAACAATAAACGGAGAGAAAGTAGACAGTTTGTCAGTACTGATAGAGTTTCAGGGAGCGGTGATACCAGAAGAAATAAAGGTGGGTTTTATGAGCTTCCCGGTCAGACCTTATGTTCCTCCGCCACTGAGATGTTATAAATGCCAGAGGTACGGACACATAGCAATAGCATGCAGGGGGAAGCAAAGGTGTCCAAAGTGCAGAGGGGAACATTGGTTCGAAGAATGCAGAGGAAATGTACAGGCTAAATGCTGTAACTGTGGAGGACGTATGGTGGGTGTGAGGTAAGGAAAAGAGCAGTGGAAATCCAACTAGTAAAAATGATCGACAATATTAGTTACTCTGAAGCAGTGAAGAAGGTACAAGTGCAAAAGGGAATAGAGAAAACAGGCAACAGCAATCAAGAATCAAGATCAGAGGGAACTCAGAGAACACAAACTAGTACAGAAATAAGTGTGGAGAAACTAATTTTGTGAATGAATGGGATTAAAAGAGAATTCGGATATCCAGTTCTGGTTGATAGTGGAAAATCTGCTGTATCAGATGAGGCAAAGGCAGACATGTTGGCACATACATTTATCAAGGTGCATAGCTCAAATAACATTCGTGAAGAGGGGATGAGAGGGAGGGAAGCCACAATAACTGAAAATAAGACGTTACTGAAAATAAATGAAGATAGGAATGATATATTAAATGTACCATTTACAATGGCAGAACTTAAATATGCCCTCAGAAAAAACAACATGTCAGCACCAAGAAAAGATAAATTATGTTACATTATGATAAAGCAGCCCAATGAAATGTCTAAGAACATCTTATTGGAATTATATAATAAAGTAGGGGAGAAGGGGAAATTACCGCGGATATGGAGGGAAGCAGTAGTGGTTCCAATACCCAAACTGGGAAAAGACAATGCAAATCCAGGAAATTATAGGCCTATTGCCCTAACATCTGATATATGTAAAAAAAAAAATGGAGAGAATGATTAATGAAAGATTAACATATTTTGTAGAGAAGAAAGGGTGTATAGCAAAATATCAGAGTAGATTCAGGAAAGGAAGAAACACTATGGACCCAGCTTTATGTCTGGAACACAAAATAAGGAGGGCACAAATTAATAGGGAAACTGTAGTGGCTGTCTTTTTTGACATCGAAAAACTGTACGATATGATGTGGAAAGAGGGAGTGTTAATTAAATTGAGTCAATAGGGAGTGAAAGGACAGATGTATTGGTGGGTCAAAGACTTTTTATTTGGAAGGTCAATCCAAGTAAGGATAGGAAAGAGCTTATCTAGAGACGTTATGGTGGAGAATGGAACACCGCAAGGCAGTATAATAAGTCCCTTATTTTCAATTATGATAGATGATGTTTTTCTTAATTTCCCTTTTTGCATATGATGGAGTACTTTGGAAGAGAGGGTGAAATGTAGAATATATAGTTAAGAAAGTTCAACAGGCCACGAGTAAAATAGAAGAGTGGTCAATTAGGTGGGGGTTCAAATTCTCAGTAGAGAAAACAAAGACAATGTTCTTCACAAGGAAAAGAATCAGCAGTGACATAAAACTGAAATTATACAATCAAGAACTGGAAAGGGTGAAACAATTAAAATTTTTGGGAATGTGGCTAGACGAAAAGCTAACCTGGATGGTGCATATCGAAAATGTTACTGATAAATGTAAGAAAGCTTTAAATATTATGAGATGTCTGGTAGGAAATGATTGGGGATCGGACAGAGTAGCATTAAAGACCATATACACAGGACTGATAAGATCAGTGTTAGACTATGGGAGCATTATGTTTGGATCTGAAGCACAATCATCCTTTGAAAAATTGGACAACATTCAATATCAAGCCTTGAGACTGTGTATGGGGGGAATCGGAACAACCCCAACATCGGCTATTCAAATAGAGATGGGAGAAATGACATTGGAACTAAGAAGACAACAACTAGCACTAACATACTGGATGAACTTAAAAGGGCATAAAGACCATCCAGCATTGGATATACTGGAGCCATGTTGGGAAAAGGAGAGGAAAGAAACAAAAAGTTTTGGGTGGATAATAGACGAAAAAGCAAAAGATATTGAAATAACAACAATAAACATCAGCCCGACAGTCCCACTCTCAATAGTGCAGCCATGGATAATCCCTGAACCTAATGTGGACCTCACGCTGCCTCACAGAAAGAACAAAGAAAAGGAACTCAAGAGAATCACTGACAAATTATCTGTGTACACGGGAGAGATGATGGCATTACTATCAGTAGTTGAGTGGGTTGAAGAGGTCAGACCATTGAAATGAGTAATATGCTCTAACTCCAGCTCATCATTGATCAGCATGAAATACGAATATTCAGACAGCAGAAAGGACATTTTAATTGAAATACAGCAAACAA
Organism: Carapus acus; assembly: GCA_900312935.1. Classification (NCBI taxonomy): domain Eukaryota; kingdom Metazoa; phylum Chordata; class Actinopteri; order Ophidiiformes; family Carapidae; genus Carapus; species Carapus acus. Next base: position 7,126 of record OMPJ01041110.1, read on the forward strand.
TATTTAGAATTCAACGGATGGGACTGAACATAACATTTTTATGGGTACCAGCGCATGTAGGATTAAATGGAAATGAAACAGCTGACAGGTATGGAAAAGAAGCAACAAGAAGAGGTACCGTCGATATACAAGTTCCTTTTAGTAAAACAGAAATGAAATCCAAAATTAAGTACAAGTTAAAGGAGAGATGGCAAAAGCAATGGGAAGAGGAGAGCAACAGGAAGATGGTTTTACAGAATTCAAAGACTAGTAGGAGGGATGAGAAAGACAGAAAGATGACGTAGAGAGGAAACCATAATTTCAAGACTTCGATTTGGACACACAGGACTAAATAGCACACTCTTTAAAATAAAGAAACATACATCAGGAAACTGTGACTCGTATGACTCAAAGGAAACCATAGAACACGTTATACTGAATTGTCCAAAATACAATGAGGAAAGAAGGGAACTAAGTTTGAACCTCAAGAAAAATAAATTAAGATTGGACTGAAAGGACATTTTACAGAGAAGTTCGAATGAGAGATGTTATGATGCATGACTGCGATATCTTGGAAGAACGGGTTTGATGATGAGAATATGACGTAGAGTTATTGGTCCAAAAATCCAGTAGTGAATTTATTTATTTATTTATTTATTTATTTATCTATCTATCTATTTTTCCCCTTCTTAATTAGTATTAGTGCAATAGAGATCCCGATCCACACTCCATACCAGTTGGTGGCGGTAATGCTCCAGAACGTTATTTGCCAACCGCCATAAAACACTAGAGGAAGAAGAAGAAGAAGAAGAAGAAGAAGAAGAAGAAGAACAAGAGGAAGAAGAAGAACAAGAGGAAGAAGAAGAAGAAGAAGAAGAAGAAGACGACGAAGGGGTCATTCTGGTTGCAGTGTTGGCAAGGGGAAGGAAGCTCCCAGGAGGCAGGTCATTTTGCAAGAAACAAACAAATTGATTTTCTGGATGTTGGTCAGTAATCTTGTATATATATGTAAATAGTTTTGATGTGGAATTATCTGCACACCTCACACTATTGAGCACAAAGTGGGCACATTGAGCACAATAAATCACCGACAAAGGAATTGCCTCAGCCTGCGTCATTGGATGCTGGAGAACCCGTCACATCAGGCTACATGCAAAAACCTCTCCTATGGTCATGAACCAAAAGAATGACATAGCGAGTACAAGCCGAAATGAGTGTGCTCCACAGGGTGGCCTTGGAGATAGAGTGAGGGGCTCAGACATCTGAGAGAGGTTAAAAGTAGAAATCCTGCTCCTCCACGCTGACAGGAGCCAGCTAAGATGGTTCGGACAGCTGATTAGGATGCCTTGTGGATGCCTCCCTCTGGAGATGTCCCAGACATGTCTGTTTGGGAGGAGGCAATAGGGCAAAGCCATTGCACACTAGAGATATTCCATCCTCAGCTGGCCAGGGAACACTTTTGGATACTCCCAGTGGAGCAGCTGGAAGTGGCTGAGGAGACGACTGTCTGGGCCTCCTTGCTAAGGCTGCTGCCCCCCGTGACCCAGACTAAGAGTCATGGAGGACAACGACAAAATATGATGAACTGAAATAATAAAAATGAACAAATAAAAATGATAAGCCAATGAAGACCATGATGTTCACTATCCCAATATGCATGTACATTATATACTTAGATCAGATTGTTTGTATTTTCTAAACTGATCAAAGTCACTTTCATAAGGGTAGACTTGCATGAATTACAAAAAAACTGGGGGAAAGCAGAGGCAGAGAATCCCCAAATCACATGCAGGCCCCCAGTTTAGCACTATAGCAGAGATCACTGTTAAATGCCTTCCAGCAAGGCCACAAATATCCAGGTGGCTGATTTTTGAAGATGATTTAGGTGCAAGTAAAATTGTGTCATCTCTCCAGCAGTAGTTAATACTATTTATCATCACAGTTATTGTTGTATTTATGTTGGTAACTACAACAGACCCTTAGACAGTCCTATTCAATCAGTTTAAATGAATCTCAATTAATTATTTTACTTCTGAATTATGTCTCTTTCCATATGGGGAGAAAGTCTTGGGGAAAAATTGCCGAAAATTAAGTCAGAGCAGAAGTTTGAGGGAAAGTTTTATGATAAAACACTGAAACATCTTTTGAAATCAAAGACAAGGCAGGAAGACATTATTGAACCAAATTTTAATTTGTGCACAATCTAGTGGAAGAATGAAGTACTGTACAAACACATAAGGTTTTCTTTTCTTTGACTCACGATTTTGCTTAATTATATATTCTACTTTTATATCTGTTATATAAACAATATTAAACATGCTGACATAATACACTCGCAATCTATATATACATATAAAACGTAATCCCTCCCTCTGCCCTCTCCCTTTTGTGGGTGGTCTTCTTTCTCCCTCAGACTTTGTTCCTACACCAGAGTCTGCCTGTCTGCCGGGGAGTCTGTGGGATGTCAGTGGTATCTTAGCTGTTGCTAGTATGGGCTTCCCCTGGACTGAGAGTTGACATGCTTGCCTGAGTGCTTCCATCACCCCTAGTGCCACGGTTGCGGTAAAATTGCATATCTTCTCCAGCTCCTTTCTCAGCCCTTAGTATTTCTTGAAACAATTGCATTCCCTCCTTTTGATGTTGCTGTGGGTTGAGACTGATATTTCTATCACAACTGCTTTCTTCGGATTTTTGTTCATCTCCATTGTGTCCAGTATAATTGCCACCACCAGCATGCTGATCTAGATTTGGAAGTCCCATAGCACCTGTTGTTCTCAGCCAACTTGAGAGGGGTCTCTCATGCGACCCCCATTACGTACTCTATAGTGTAGAGCAGTGGTTCTCAAATGGGGGTACGCGTACCCCAGGGGGTACGTGGAGGTACTGCAGGGGGTACGTGAAGCTTTTCAAAATATCTTTAGAAAATCAGTAGGCTTTAGTTATTTATGTATATATCTAATTTTGTACCAATTTAGAGACCAATATAAATTAGCAGTGTTTTGCATATTTCAGTTTTGACTGGTTTTATGCCTTCCTGGTGGTCACCGTCTTCTGTTTTTCTTTTTTGTTTCTACATGCAATGTTTGCAATATGGATGTATTTGTCAGGTTCACTGATATAAGTTGTTTGGCTTTAATAAATCAGACAGTGATTTTACAGCACTGTACCTCTTTTTTCTTCCAAAAATGTTTTGCCCGTGTCAGGGGGTACTTGACTAAAAAT
>OMPJ01041111.1:0-21289 GCA_900312935.1 Carapus acus
ATTTATCTAAATAATATAATAATCTAAATTAATAACTAACCATGCATAATTATTTATGTCTAAAAAGTGAATAATATCTAGACATAGATAACTAATAAGTTATTGTCAAAAAATTATTAATAATGTCTAAAAAGTAAGTTAATAAAGGTACATTGCATGACCAATGTCTGTTTTACATTCCCTAAAATTTTAGGCCAAGAAAAGGTGAAATATTGAGTCAGTGACACTAACTTCTTGTGACTCCTACAGGCAAGTGCAAGACAACACAAAAACAACTGGAACACAACAACACTGGCCACCAAAACCAAACGTTCACAGCGGAGCAACTCACTGTCTTAAGAAATCCTTGTTTTAGACTTAGACTCAGTCCTTCTACAGCAGGGGTGGGCAAACATCTTGGCTCAGGAGCCATATTGACTTTTAAATATTGACAGACGGGCGGCATCAGCACAGGATGCAGACATATAAAGCAGAAACTGAAAAAAAGCATTGGTGTGTTACATCATTGACCTTTCAGTGGTACCAGTTTTGTCGTTCACCCAGCTTTGCCAATGTTTCAAAGTCTGGTGTTCGTTTTGTTGTTGGCGGGCCGGATCAAAAAGAACATCGTGCGTAATGTGGCCCATGGGCCGTAGTTTGCCCCACAAAATTTAATAGTATGTCTTTGCTCGTGTTCTCTGAGATTAGGTGGCTTGTTTCTGACATTTCTACATATAATTGTCTCGCTTGAATAGCTTCAGGGACGGTGGTACTTTTCAGGTTCTCGATTACTGCAGTAAAGCTGTAAACCGTGATCAGAAAGTGACGGGGCGTCCGCCTTTGATGTTATTAATAGTCACCGACCACAGCCCAGTGAGTTTAAGCTGTCATGTGACCACACAATACCAGCCTGGACTCCATTACAGTGAGCCTCTCTCTCTCTCTCTCTCTCTCACACACACACACACACACACACACACACTTCTCCTCAACAAACAGCGTCGATCATAGCAGATCACACAGTAACTGACACACATCCCCAGGGCGGGGCATGTTGGCGGGTAGTTAAGTTCTGGTTACCAGCCATGGCAGCCACAGGAGCAGCCAGCGAGCCGTTCTTCTCCTCCGCACGCTCTCTCTCTTCCTCTCTACCTCTCCATACCTCCGTGCTACCTCCCCGGCCTCTTAGAGGGGATTACAGCTTCTTAGTCCGCACGCTGCCCCCTCTTCATCTCCTCCTCCCTCTCCTCTCTCCTCCTCCTCCTCTCCAGGAATCAGTGACGCTGTTTGGGCCGTTCTGCTTCCTGACCGAGTGATTTGTTCCAACTTCATATTCAGAGCTGCTCTCCGCTGCCGTGGGGCTGTTTTCATGTGGGGGATTACGTGCACAATGAGACAGAGTTTTCCGGTCGTGCTGCCACAGGTCACGCTTTTTGTTGCTTTTCCACCCCTGTCAGCTGACCACAAAGCAGCATTTTACCATTCAGGCCAACTAGATGAGTGTGACCGTACTTAATCGGTCAGTCTCCATTATCAGTGCTATCAGTGTGTGTAGCGGCGGTCACTCAGTTAGCAGTGGTGATTCTCCCATTCACAGCTGCTGGCCAGCATCCATTGCATGGATCCATTGCATAGTTCCGGAAATGTCACATCGTGGAGCAAAGGTGCAAAGTTTCATCGGAAACGTTGAGCCCGACAGCAACCTTGACCTCTGACCTCAGAGGGGACAACAGTGCAAGTGGCAGCTTCCACACACACAAGTTCAGCTAGCTTGTTGTGGCAGGAAACATTTGTATACTCAGGATGTATTTGTATTTTTAGGATACGTTATCACACTCAGGATACATTTGTATCCTCTTTTCAAAGCGGGATTGACGGTGAAACGTTAAGTGGCTCTGATATCTATGCGGCAACCATTAATAGACATTCTCAGAATCTCCTTGTTGACATCAAATGACAATTGCTCATCTAAACCATCATCACTGTCACCTTGGCTGACCTTGTTTTCCTATGCTGATAATGTCGCGGTAGCTATGTTGATAAACCAAATTAAATTTCCAATGCAATTCAATTTTATTTGTATAGCACCAAATCAAAACAAAAGTAATTTCAAGGCACTTTCTAAGATGGAGGAGGTGGAGCTCCTCAACATGTAAACATTCAACAACAATTCTATAAGATAAACACACAGACACCCAACATACCCCCCATTAGCAACAGTGGCCAGGGACAATTCCTGTTTAAAGGGAAGAAACCTCAAGTAGGAGAGGCTGCAGGTGGGTGGCCAAGATGAGAGTTGGGCTCCATTTGCAAATGTGAGGGCCGCTTTGACATCCTCAACCTCCTCCTAGGATGTCTGGAAATCACACCATCCATACCGTCCTTAGCAGAGAGGAGCATGGGCGCCTCTGACACAATCACATCTAGACTTCACGTAGTCGGAAGTCTAGATGAAGGAAAAACCATTGAATCAGACTCCCATGCTGCTGATTTGAGGGGAATAAAATGGAGTCTCTCTCTGCCTCTCTCTGAGCTGAAAAAATTCCTTTAATCTCACCTTCTAAACATGCTTTACAGTAACACAACATTAATTTGAAGTATTGAAAATGCCAATTGACCATTTTGTGTTCTGGTTAAGTAAGGTTCTGGTGAATAAACTTTTATGTCCTACTTTCTCAAGCACCACAACACAACACGGTAATGTTAATTTGTCACACTTACCTTTAAATGTCCAAATTGGTGAAATGTGATCAGACTGATGTGTTAAACCATCGATGAGGTAGCAGAACTATAATCTGTGACGGCCAATCCAATAATTCCATCTATCTGGGTTCTGCTGTCCTGTTTGTTTGGACCCTCCACACAGTGGACCGAAGGCATCCACCATCTTTCTGTCAGATTTATTTGGATGGTCTCGAAATAAGTACATGTTTCCTCCCTCCCGTCTGCCCTCACGAAGCAGAGTTGTTCTTGGCGTCCGGCTTCATGCTGGGATGATTTTAATCTGTTAATACCTTTGAAACCTGTAAGGAGAACGCATGGGCACGAACACTGCTCTCTGCTGGCCGTAATTGGTACTACATCGTTAACAGACAAGTAACTGATCCAACATTACACCTACAGTACAACTGATCTCATTCGTTACTGATTCAACGGAGATGAATGATGCGGTTATAGATATTATTACTGTGATAGATATTACTGTGGTAATGGTGCTGCAGTTTATTTCATTGAGAGTGACCATAATTTCACAAATAACATCCTCAGTTAATGTAAAAGTTGGAATTATACCACCATAGTTGTTCTGCATTTGCTCACTGGAATCAGAAATAACATTTTTATCAGATATCCTGAAAGAGCTTCACCATTTTGAGTACCTCTCTTTGGATAAATGCCATAAAATATGATAAGACTCGTAATATTTTTCTTATCTTGTGCTTTAAGTTTTATCTTGTGTGCATAAATTGTTAAATCACACAAATATGAAAATGTGATCTCAGAATTGAAATTTGGGTCTTTCATCTTACCTCACTCGCATATTTATATCTAATTAATAATTTAAACAGTGGGGTGGCCTCCGTGGCCAAAAAGGTGAATTCTTCACTACAACAGCCAGTCCTTTACTGGACAATGTTTATGGGACTGGGATGGATAAACTCACTGTCTCCTTTTAAATCAAGCAAAACAGGCCATAATGTTGCAGTTTTTCCACTCCATTACGTTACAATTGTCCAGTTTGTCTGGGAATTCCTCTTTCTCTCAATTCTATTTTCGATCCATTTATTATCTCGGCTCTTTGATCACATCAGATAGATCTTCACACCAAAGGTAAGCAGGTATTAGAGCTGTTTATAGCTTTGTGCTTATTAGATAATCTAATAGGGATAAGGGGGAAGATTCGTCAAAAATGAATATTGCTCTTACTCTGTGCTCCGGTATCGTAAAAAAAAAGGTGGTGCTGATGCAGTTGCTAGGGCTGTTGTTGCTAGGTAACTGTCCAAGGAGACAGGTTTCTGGGTGCTGGAGGAGAGGAGACGAAACTCAAAACTCTGGGATGCCGAGCGAATCGGGCCAAATCCTCAGGCAGCGGCAAAACACTCACGCTTCAAGTGAGGAGTGACCTGATTATCAATCAGTAGATATCTGATATGTATCCATCTTTTAATAACAAATGAAATACTTGTGATTTTTCTCCTTGGTCACCTGCTTTGTATATTCAACCACACTCCTTTACTTAGCTGATCAGCTGATTTTTAAAGTGAAAAGACATTGGTGTGAGGGTTTGATTAGATACAGAGACAGGACGTCATGCTGAAACATCACAAGTTGGTTTCTTATTCATGTAAAAGCACAAAATTTGGACATCATCCCTTCCACTGAATGAAAGTAAACGACTGAATATATCAATTTTTCAGAACTTTTGCTGTAAAACTTTCTGTATAGACATTGTCAATGGTGCAACCAAACTCATGCCTACTCTGTCTGTCAAATTATTTTTATTCCAGTTATGAATATCTTAAACTATTTTTGTTTTCTGATATGGCCTTCATTTAATCTATAATGGAGAGCATTGGACCAACAAAATAACAAACTCGGAAAATGTCATTTCGAAACGTGTGTTGAAAAACAGATAGCTTTACTTACAAAGCTATCAAAGGAGTATTGCATGACTGCGTTCTAATCAGCGTTCTGGTCTGTTGATTATGATATAAACAAATGTTGTTATTGTGTTTGTGTCTTTGCTAGTCATCACCTTGTTAAATACATGTTCAGCATCATGTGACGACACTGTTGAAGGACTTAAGCGTCCGAAGAATGTGGGAACGAGTGTGCGTGTGCGTGTGTGTTTGTGTGTGTGTGTGTGTGTGTGTGTGTGTGTGTGAGTGTGAGCGTGTATGTGTGTGTGTTTCCTGGAGTGTGTGTGAGCAGGCAACGGGTGTGGGAGCAGAGAGCATTCTCTTTTATCAATGGTGGAGGGCGGGGCATACGTGTGACGTCACGCAGTCCCCAAACACCGATCGCACATCCTATCAAGCCACAATCATCTGGGATCCGGCCCCGACCAATGAGCTTCTTGGGGGCGTGGCCAAACAGCATCTAGCCACCATGCTAACCGTGAAGCTCCGGCGTACTCAGCCCTGCTAAGTCGTGAAATGTTAACGGAGGACGTCGATTGTCAGTTGAGGTTGACTTTGACACTCTCTCGCATCTGGAATGGGCGCGACGACGTGCGTGTGACAGACGTGCTTTACTTTGCGGAGAGACGCGGATAGGACGGCCGCCATAAGGGCGAAGAGCCCGGGGAGCTAACCTAACCTAAGCTAGGGGACACACACTCGCTCTCTCTCCAGCCGTCACCACCAGCAGCGCCGCGCAGCCCCAAGCCAGCGCCCGGCCGCCCGCACCCACCCCCGGGACGACCATGGAGAAGGTGGGTACGGACCAGGGAGAGAGCTACCACCGTCTGAGGCGTGACGTATCCGGGCTACTCGCGCGCGGCGGCTCGGCTAGCACAGGTGGCTAACGAACGGTGGCAAGGGCCAGCCGGTACGGGCAGCTCCCCCCCCTGAGGCCGGAGCCCGGGGCGCCCGGCCGCGTTTCTCCGGCCCGACCGACAACCAGCCGCCGCGCCTCAGAATCTGCCTGATTTACCCCGTATATCATTTGGACGAGTAGGCAGGCAGAGAGCCGGGTAAGGGGTTGAGGAGTCCCAGCAGGCCGGCTAACGTCGTGCCGCCGCTGCTTAGATGCGGGCACGCCCAGAATTGATTCATTGATCGGGGCTCGATCGGCGTCCACCTTGGGCAGGTCTGCTCCAGGCCTCCCGCTCAGGCCAGAGAGAGATGGAGGTGTAAACGTGGATCAGTCTCCATCGGATAAAGCTCAGATGGAGATGGAGGTGAAGATGCTGCTCAGCATCCACCTCAGCCAGGTCTGTCGCGGACCTGCACCTCATCTCTGATGGAGATGGTGGAGGAGACTGAGGTGTTGAATATTAAATCCTCCTCACTGGCGTCCCAGGCCCCTTCCACCCCAGTGAGGTTTGCTCCAAGCCACCAGCGTGTATCAACTGTGATGAGGTGGAGCTGTCAATCACAGTCTAAAAGCCAGTGGAGCTGGAGATGGATATCAGTCTTCATCTATCTCAGCTGATGTACTTATTTATGTGGATCTTATTTATGCGGTGTGTTTCTACAATCTGTCATCACTTGTTAATGTCATGATTAACTGTCCACGCCTGATGGTGATGAAGCAAGATAACCTCCATGAATCGACAAAATCAAATTGCTTCTGATCAGTGATCAGCCAAGAGGATTTGCTGCAGCCCTGATGCAAGACGTTAATGTTGAATCCTGAAGGTCACGACACCACACAGTCGTCTGTCATCTGCTGATTTCTGGCCACTATGCAACACTAACAACTTCACACGTGACAGCAATTGCAAACAACAATATTCAGTAAAGTGTTTATTAATCCAAATTGTTGTCGTTGTCATAGTGGCTGCAGAAATGATGACGTGCAGAAAGGACTTGAACTGATCAGCTGTGCTCATCGCCCTCATCATCATCATAATCATCACCTTGTTCCTTGTCTTCCCATAGGCTGATTTCTTGAAAGGTCTTCCTGTCTACAACAAGACCAACTTCAGCAGATTCCACGCCGACTCTGTTTGTAAAGCATCCGTAAGTGCCTCGTGTCTGTGTGTGTGTGTAAGCATGTGTGGAGAAGACTAAACAGTGTCTGATGTGTTAACTTTAACTGTCATGACCGCTCTCCATAGCGATGAATATGAGTGATTAAAATCCGTCCGTAGCAGCCTCAGTCTGCTGTGTTGATTTCAGAGATACAGAATCATTCGGGACTGGAGGTGTTACACACACACACATACACACGGTGTTTTCATCTCCATGCGTGTCACGCTGTTTGCTCCACAGAACCGCAGGCCCTCTGTGTACCTCCCGACCCGTGAATACCCCTCCGAACAGAGTGAGTAGCTCCGCATCACAACACCTGAAAAGAAGGGAGAGATTCGGAGCTGAGCCTTTGTCTTCCAGGCTGTTTGGCTGGTAAATGCCAAACAGCAGCTGAGCCGGGCTGAGCTTTTACTCTCCTTTTGTCCGCAGTTATCGTAACAGAGAAAACCAACATCCTCCTGCGCTACCTCCACCAGCAGTGGGACAAAAAGGTGAGCGTGTTTACCTTCAGATACGGACTGCCGGAGAGCTTTTAAGGCTCGGTAATGTTCAGCTGTGTGTTTTTTTTCATGCTTAAATGGCTCAGCATGAATCTGTGGTGAAAATAAATGACTTTTAATTCGCGTTATGCAACATCCCCTTCACAAGAAAAAAGAGTAATGCTGTTAGATACTGATTTATTAACAGCCAATCGGGAAAAGGAGGACCAAGGAGATTCCTCTGATACAAACAAGGCTAGAAAAACTAGAGAGGGAATGAGAACATACTCGTGGCGGCAGAATTTCACCAAATTGATCTGCTGGAATGGCATTTGTTTGCCGACCAACTGTTGTGTTCCGTGAATAAGCCTCTGCCTGGATTTCCTGCCAAAGGTGGACAATGGCGGCGTTGTTGACATTTTTTCGTATCGTCGGGGTGGACGCTGTTGTCTCATTCACGGGACACAACAGAAATATTCACACAGAAGCGGCCAGCTCGAGCTTTTGGAGTCTCACACCGGTCACATGATGCTCTTTTGACAGAATGCAGCCAAGAAACGGGAACAGGAACAAGGCGAGAGCGACAGCCCAGCGCCCCCGAGGAAGATCGCCCGGACAGACAGCCAAGAGATGAACGAAGACTCATAAGTGTGCGATTGTTGGTGTGTGTGAGTGAGTATGTGTGTGTGGATGTGTGTCGATGTTTGCGCACACAGGGCATCGCCAATGTAAAGACTAGAGAGGAAAAAATGGCCCCCCCTGGCGTGGCACGGGTGCTTTCCAGAAGAAAAAACGGCTCATTTAAGCTACTCACTGCAAGTACACAACAGAATGTGAGCAGATATCACAACCAACATCACAAATCCTCAAAAGTAAAGTAGCGCATCACCCTTTTCTAACCATCCCCCAAAAATCAGTTAACAACACAATCGCAGTTGCGTAGTGCTTTTCCTTTCCTTCGTTCCGGCTTCACCCTGTGCGTCAGTGTTCGTATGCATGCCGAGCTGTGGGTGTATCATTTCGTCAGTGTGTGTGTGTGTGTGTGTGTGAGTGAGAGAGAGAGAGAGAGAGAGTGAGTGTTTGAAAGGACGGCAAATACTGTAAACGCAACACAAGCAACGGACTTGATCAGTACAGCCAGACTCCACCTGTCAAATTTCTCTTCTCCTCCTGCTGGTTCCGTGTAGCCTTCTGGAAGCGGCGCCGTCCCCGTCCCCGTCCCCAAGCCCTGGTTCCCCCGTGCAAAGAATAACCATTTTTTTGTTGACATTTTATTTTTATGATAACCGCTTTTGTTAAACGTGAGCTTCCTGCCAGCCGCTAACGCCCGTCCCCGACAGCGTCACTGCCCAGCCTGCTGCCACGCGGCTGCGCCGCTAGGCCTCGCCACTTCCCGTCAGAATGGACAGCACCAAGGACGCACTGTGAAGCAGCACAACCCAGACGAAAACCCTGTGATGCCTCGTCTCTCCCCCTCCTTCTGCCGCCCCTCCCCCTCAGGTGCGTGTGCGTGATCATCTCAGTGCTCGTCCCTCGTTCTATTCCGGGACTCGGTAACTCGGCTCCGCGCGCCACCTGCCGGGTTGCCGGAGGCCGGTCGGAGACGGCGCGCCGTTGACTTTTAGCTGTTCTTTGGCGAAACGTGGAGACGGAAACGTACGAAATAAACGCTGAACCACACTTTGCAACGTTTGAGTTCCCAGTCGCACAATTAGGTGACAGCACAGGTTTAGATGAGTTGTGTACAGAGGAACGAAGAGAGACGAAGGGAGGAATGAGGACATGTTGATATGTGTGTGTAATTGCCAGTACCAGATGTAGTTTTTCCGACGGAATAACATTGTATCTGCCTTTTTGTATGATAATACATGTTCATGTAAACTGTAGACATTGATCCTAAAAGTAAAGGTCTCAGACGCCCAGTCCATCCTCTCCTTCCTGCACGTTTATGTTTAATAGTGATGATGGAAAGCTATTTGAATTTGGGCTAAAGGGTGTGGGACATTGAGCTTCCCCAGGTTGGGACTTATTCCCTCGACAGCTGCTAGCTACTCCTTGATGGACACAAATCTTTTGATGCCTCTGCTTTACTATGCGGGATGGCTAATTGCCGGCACCCTCCGCTTCCCCACCCCCACCGTTTTATCTCCTGCATGTTCTCATCGTCTTCATCAGTTTGAGGGTTTGAGCCTGTCACGAAATGTCCCGACGTCCCCCCTGAACAAGAAAAGGCCGTGTTGCTGTATCTTAGTTATATTAGCAACTCCATAGCAGATGCTAATTGTTAACAAATACCCCCGATTCCCCCGGCCAATAGTTTGTGAGCCAATAAGGTGAACGCGGCTGAGGGAAATCCTTCCACCACAAGCATCTCCATAGCCTGAAACGTGGGCAATGGTGGCACTTGTTTACATTTTTTGTCTTTGTGTAAAATGTGTCCCCATTTCAAATACTTCTATCCTCATTGATGAGGTAAGGGTGTTGCATTGTCTTGTTCAGGGGATGGTCAGCAACATTTACGCCACCCAGCTCTCATGCTCCACTTCTCCAGCAAAAAAAAAGATCTTTTACAGTGACTTACAATATGCATTTAAATTCTCCTGTTGATTTTGGTCCAGTTTCAAATATCTTGAATGTGAGACGAACATCAAGGGTTTAGCTCAAACAAGTCAACCATGATCCACAGGATAGTTTTGAAATAGTTTTATTAACTATTTTTCAGGTCTTACAAAAATATGACAAAATAAATTAAAAGAAATAAATAATCCCATTTCCCAGTATTTTTCTTTTCAAAGTTTTTGTACAGTGGTACATTGGAAGAGCGCATGATGTCGGGTAAGTGAGGCTTCCATGGAGACGGCCTGTCCTACGCACAGAGGTGGAGGGTCAGGGTTAGTTAGAGTCCGAGTCCAGAATCCACAAGATTCACCCTCACAGCACTGGGATCTGGTGTGTCTACTAAGTCGCCACAGGTCTAAAACACATGCACGCCAAACAATGACTCTCCATTGGACTGGTCCAACAACCTCGAACCATCTAGCCTGCGTCCAAATGCTTCGCCTGTCACTCAATGTGTTGCTGCAACCATAGAAAGACCAGTTTCTCATTATGTAGCTTTTAGCTGCTACATGTTTAACTCCAGCGGTCCCTTTGTAAATACTGTAAGCTCAATAACATGAGGTGCTGCTGGACAAACTGGTTTTAACTTGTCAACATGTTTAGCAATTTCCACATTTAGACAGAGATGAATAACATTGAAACATTTGTATGAATTCTTCTGCACACAGTGATTGAAATTGAAATAAATATCAAATAAATGCAGAATTGATTATGTATGCCAAATGGTTTGAAATGTTTGTAAATTAGCTACACATTCATCAACAGGTTTCGCTAACCAGCCCTAACTTTGGGTGAGGGGCTTTATCGAATATATTCCTTGGGTTGCATTTAGTTTTTTAGGGGTGTGGTGAATAGGCAAAAAGTTTATTATGTACCTGTCATGATACAGGTTATATATGATACGTTAAATTTGTCAGGGTTTAAATGTCACATGTCTGTTTCAGTGGTCCATATTCAATCACAGTAGGCGGCAGAAATACTTGAGCAAGAGAATATTGTATTCCCGCCAAAATGTGAGAAAATTGTGAAAAGTAAATAAGAGGACGTGTCCGTGACAGATCTCTCCCCCTTCACATAGACCAGACCCACTTTCATCGAAATGCTGACCCATCACAGAGTGTTCTCCTCTATATACAGGTATATGTGCTTTGTGACACACACACTCACACCTACACTCCTCTGCCTAACAACTCTGCCGTGAACCTTGAAAGAAACGATGACTTCAAAATGACAGATGCAAAATGACAAAAATATCCACAGATATAGTGACAATACCCTCCTTGCTTATTGCATTTATTTTTGCTGGGCATAGGAAGTACTATGTTGTTGTGCCGTCTTTTTTATGACCTGTCCAACTATAGTGGACACAAGGGGGCACTGTTGTTCACGACCACTTAAACTTGTCTGCTGAGAACAGATAGACGAGATTATTATTTTGACCGTCCATCTGGGGCGATCACATCAATTACGACACAAACGGGATCCGACCATCCGATTGAATTACGACGACGATAATTGTTGACATTGCTTTTGAGAAATTATTGCCAAAACATCCAAGCTGGAGATGTGGGAATGCATAGGTAATGTCTCCATGTGTGCCTTTAAGACCGCTGTTGGGGAATAATACTAAAAGAAACGTGCAGCTGCGGCTCTGTGCGGGGGAAACTAGCGGGACTTTGGCTCCCTCTAGCGGCAATATCACAAAAGTATTGATGTATGAGCGAGGGCTTCCTAGTTGGGGATTCGATCTTCGTTATTTATTTACTTTTTTCACCCTGTATTCCAAGTTGTTCTGCATTGTGATTACTGAGTGAAAGCAAATAATTAGAGGAAATAGCGTGGACACTTGTGTCATGTAAAGGTGAGACATCCGCCCTCTCCATGCACACTGAATTCTCGACTCATTTACTCCTCTGCTTTGTCTGCACAGAAAATTGACACCATGGTAGCCAATGGGAAGACGATACAAGAAAAACATCCAGTGAGAATATTTCTTAGCCTTTTTAAAGGGCAGAGTTAGAGCTGCACAGGTAGAGTTGGGGGACAAATTTTGGCAAATTTGTGTTGAACAAAAAAGAAAAAAAAGCCTCACTGACCCTTCACCATCAACACAACTGGCCACAGCCACATGGAGCATCGGCCCCTGAAAATATCACACAGGAGAAGGGGACATAGTGTCTCAATGATCCCCTTTGGAGGTTGAACAATCTGGGCTATGAAACAAGAAAAAAAATGGCTGCTGCACTATTCGGTGACGATATCAAAGCTCCGTTGTTCCTGTAGCTATGTGTGTCTGAACTCTCCACCTTTGGTCTCCCGGCGTTTGAAGCTCCTAACCCAGCTGAGCCGTATTTCTGCCTCACGTGTGTTGTTTCATGGGCGGAATCCTTCCGACTCTGTCATCGCTCTCTGCTGCCCGACTGGTATGTCTTGTTTTCTGCTTGTTCTGTGGTTCTGGAGGTGTCATGTTGACGAAAACAAAACAGAAATAATAATGGAGAGTGGACGTTCCTTTGCAACACCTCCCCTTCTTTGCTTGTGTCCCCATCGTTTTGGACCCGGGAGTGTTCAAACATTGTGATTTTCAGGGACGCCTCCCATGAAATGAGATGCTGCCAATACGCAGTTAGCGGTAGCTGCATGGGGTTGCTTGCTCAAGAAGGATAATGCGTTTCTCACACATCACCTGGCACGAACATGAGATTATTAACGACGTATACGGTCACTTAACAGTATATTCAGAAAGGTGCTGCTTTGGTTTAAAAAAAAAAACAAACCTCCCATCGCCTGCATTGAGATAAAGTAAGTAACTGGTCTTAGCGTATAAAACACATGGAGCTAAAAACAAACAAGCGATAAAGAGTCCCTTGGTTGTGTTACTGAGGGTCAACGAAAGATTAACAAAATCCAGATTTTGCATAATGTCATGAGGCAGGCTGGTGTCGGGAAGGGTTTAGTGCAAACGTGACATCTTGACAAGTGTCTGTCCGCTGGGCGTGCGTGAGAATGGAGCAACACCGCTTCCCTCTTCCTTGGCCCAATCCTGTGATTCCATAACAAAGCCGGGGGGGCTAGCTTGTTTGATATATTCCCCCCACCACCACTTCCTCAGCATGCGTCACTGAAACGCTCAGTATTGCTCTTCTATCTGTTCGCTTCCATATAAAAATGAAGGGAGGGGAGAAGTGTCACAGTTTGAAATGAGGGTTTGAAACATCTAGCGACCGGCCCGGTTTCTCAAAGCGAAGAGCTCTCAGGAGGTGTTGGTCGGATCGTGAGCCCTCGCCACCTTCCCTCCTGGCTTTGTTCCTGTTTCTGCGGGAGGCCACCGACACGCCTTCAATTTCTCGCGAGAAGAAATGAAGACACAGCTTTGCTCTGAAGGCTTCTTTTTTTTTTAGTAAGAAATGCAGCTCATGCATTTCTTTATGTATTGCAGACAAGGAATATTTTCTTTTGTTTGTTGTGTGTAAGGGCGAGTGTGTGCATGGTTGGAGGCCTGTATTACAATTTTTTTTTTCAATGAGTCACGGAAGGGAATCAGCGGCCAGTCGGCGGACATGATTCGTCCTCTCCCTCAGATTTGGGGGACTGTCTCCTGTGACCGTTTCCTTCTTCCTCACAGTACACTCACCTCCTCCTCAGTTCGGTTGGAGATGGGGACGCCGCCTTCCAGCTACTGGAACTTGGGGTCCATGTCTGACGGGTGTCCGTTCTCAGGGTCCCCTCCGGGCGAGGGGATGTCCTCCGGGATCCCGTTCAGGTCGGACCTGGACGGCTGTCTGTCCGGTGCTCCGTCCCCTGGTCTGGACGGCTGAGCCCCGTTCAGGCAGGCGCCACCTTCGGACTTCCCGAAGTTAAAGAGTTTCCCGGGGTTGAAGGCTTTGCTGGGTGACTGAGAACGCTCCAGGGAGCTGCTACCTGATGATGAAGATGAAGATGACGACGCCGACGGCGGCCCCGTCGTGGCGTTCCCAGCCGCGGCGGCGACTTCCTTCTTATTCTCGGGCGACTTGAGAAATTTGAAGCTCAAGAACCCGGGCAGCTTGGGCTCGCTGCCGGTGGGCGACTGCGGGGAGCGAGCGCCGCTCGAGGAGAACTTGCTCTGCAGAGGGATGATCTGCTTCAGCTTCATCACGTTGTTGTTGGCCAGCAGCGAGCTGGGCCTCTTGGGCTTCTCCGACCCGGCTCCTCCTCCTCCACCTCCTCCTCCTCCACCGCTCCCCGGGCGGGATTTGCCGCTGTGACTCTTGTCGTGATGATGGTCAGAGGAGGAGGAGTCGCCTTTGCTGTCGTCCCTTTCCCTCTCCCTGCGCGCCATGTGCTCTGCCTGCCGCTGCCTCTCCTCCTCCTCCCGTTTCCTCCTCTGCAGCTGCTGGTAGTGCTGTTGCGCCTGGCGTTCGTGCTTCTACGGAAAAATCAAATTGTTCGCGGTTACAGCCATCAGCATCGACATGGCCACTTCTGCAATAAGAGGATAAGTGTTTTGCATGCATACATCCCCGAGTTTTGAGTGTCTCATGGCAAGGGAAGTATCTATCCATCTATATCTAAATTTGGGGAGACAATATCTTTGTTTCTGTTCCATTCTTTTAGCTCCTGGGACTTTAAATTATCTTGAATCAACATATCAATGGATCAATAAAGCACCTATTGACTTACCTACCATCTAGTAAACAGTAGGACTGATTGTAATTGTAATTGTAATTGTGTTGCTAATGTTTTCTCACAGGACTGATTTCCCTCAGCTTGAGCAAAGGTGATGTTACACTTGTAGTGGGCAAACTACGGCCCGTGGGCCACATCAGGCCCGTCGGTCCCTTTGATCCGGCTCGCAGGTTGGTATAGAATTTACAATTTTGACTGCATTCTAAACAAACAACAAAAACTACAGCAATAAAACTAACACCAGACTTTGATGCACTGGCAAAGATGAGGGAAAAAAAAATAAAATTCCGGTTAAAAGGTAAACAATGTAACACCCAATTACTTTTTTCTGTTTCTGATATGTCCTCTACTTTTTCTGATCTGGCCCATCAGTCAAAATTTAAAAGTCAATGAGGCCCCCCAAGCCCAGATGTTTGCCTACCCCTGCATTACACCATTGTTAACAATTTCATGATCACATATAATAAATTTTGCTTAGTTTAAGCTACAAGTCTTGTTGCTTTCTCTCTCACAGGGGTTGTTTAAATGTTTTTTAGCAGTTTGTTGTACACCGAGCTTCGTGCCTGCGTACCTTGAAGGCCTCCCTGCGCTGATAGTCCAGCTTGGCCATCTCCTCCTGGACCCACGTGGGAATGTCGGGAATGGCCACGTGGATGACGTACTTCAGCAGGATGGCGAAGTGCTGCAAGGGCGGTTGGGGGACAGGGGCAGGAGAGGAATGAGAACAGGCCGAAGCAGGATATCCTGAGGTGCTGCTGGCGCCATATTTGGGTCATGAAATCCTCCCTGCGATAAGATCCACTTCCCTGCCGGGCCAGGACCGCGCCGAAGGCCATTGTGTGGATACAGAGGGGGCCATAGGAATCTGATATTTAAGCCTTCAGTGGACAGCCCAGACTTCTCACCTTCACCTGGAACATGTTTTCCTTTACACTTTGGGTCTGACTTATCCACCTTATCACTCTAACCTATGAGGCCTGGCGTGAATTGTGGGCACGGCTTCAACTGCACACTAAGAGCACTGACTGTTTATTTGTTAACAGAGTCCCCCGTTGAGAAAACGGACTACAAGGGGGGAGACACTGTTCTTTAGAGCTGTTGTATCAAAACAATTCTTTGCATCTGTCTCAGTGAGCTGCGGTACCTCGAGAATGACGATGGAGATGATGGCCATCTCGGGGCTGAGCCAGGGGAAGAGGCGCTGCAGCTGGCCGCACTGACCGATCAGGTAGCAGTTCACGATGATGGCGATCACTCCCATGGCCTCCATCGCAGTCTGGACGACAACAGGTAGACTCTTTTCAACGCTCCCAGCTGACGCCCGCGTTCCACGCGTCGTCTCCGCGCTCTTACCTGCCACTGGCCGATGCTCTCCACGCGGACGCCGAAGGGCCTCTGCAGGCCCGTGCAGAGCTTGAAGGCGTCGCTGCGGATCTCGATGATGTTGTTGATGAGAGCGCACAGGGCTGCCAGAGGGAAGGCGGAGGAGAAGAGCACCACGTAGCCGAACTGGACAAACATCTCCTGGTAGTCCTGGAAGGTGTCCTGGGAGAGACACAGGGGGTAGGACACTAAATCAAACCTATTTCAAAATCTTCAAGCAGTGTGCTCTTCTCTACATGACTGAGATCCTGTTCTCTCATTCTCAGTGGTGAGTTAAGGGTTTCCTTGCACTGAGTGAGTCTTGGTCTGGGTTGTGTCTAGCCCGAGACAGGCGTCCCTGCCCAGTTGCTGGATGATGCATGTCCTGAGGTGTCCTGCTCCCTCGCCCTCACCTGAAACGACTGCATGCAGCTCTCTATCTCCGCCTGAGTCAGCGGGCTGCTCTCCGTCTCCTCTGGAGGCTCCATCCACGACTCCCTCTTGGCTTTGGGCTCCGTCCTCTCCTGGCTGCGTCCTCTCCTCCTGTGCCGCACCGCCACGCCGCTCTCTGACGTCGGGGCCGGAGGGGGCGCGGCGACAGATGCGGCGGCGGCGGCTGTGGTGGCGTTGACTCCCTCGGCGGCGGCGCCCGTCCCCACCCCGCCTGCGTCCTTCACATCATGGATGCCGTTGTCGTTGTCGTCGTCCTCGTCCATCTCGAATACAGAGGAGGGGTCCATGCCTTTCTCCACCATGGTGGGGCTGCCCTCGTCCAGGAAGCAGTCCTCCACTAGGGCGGCGCTGCATGCCGGCCTCCTGTCCACCTTGAGGACACCACAGGAGAACGTTTTAGTTCTTCTCTTCAACGTCACTTCCATTCCTCTTCTCTCCCTCTTGGTACCTTCTCTATGAAGCTGACTTTTCTCAGCTTCAAGCCACAGTCGATCAGGCTCTCCTCCTCCGTCTCCCCCTCGCTGAAGCGCCCGCTGTCTGCCTCGTCCCTCTCGCCCGCCTCCTCTTCATCGGGCACCCCGCAACCTCCGTTCAAGCACTTCTTCTCCCTGACGGCAAGAAAAGAGAGAGGGTGAGCGGGAGGGAGAGAGAGCGAGAGGAGGGGCGGAGGACACGTCAGGGCACAATGTCTGTGTTAACCGCTTGCGGCTGGTGTTTGACTCTCCGTCGACTGGCATGAATCATAATTTCGCGCTCACTCAAGCGCACGTCGGATAAAGTCGCTTTCTATTTGCGGCTGAGCTGAGTGTGTACGTCGAGCGTGTGCAAGATGTGGGTGTGCACAGAGTTGCGTGAGTGACGGCTACCGAGGGATGGATGTTTTTTTTTTTATTAATGTCCGGGAGGGGTGAAAAAAAGCTTTTTGACCTGTGATCATTTGAGGTGCCTGGCAAGCTGTCAGTTTCACTTCCAGATTATCTGTCAATCATTCATCTTTCATTGAAACATCCATGTTGGACCCAAGGCGGAGGCTCAGACCTCCTATCTGCGTGTCCCACTCCGGGCCTGGTGCCCCTCAGTCCTGGTCCTGGCATGGCCGGGTCTGAGGGCGACGCCTGGGCCTTCCCCGCCGCCAGCCGCACATATTTGAGCAGCGCGGAGAGCAGCAGGTCCCACATCGCTCGCAGAGTGAGGTCGCCCAGCTTGTGGCGCTCGTACAGGTAAGGCTGAAGCACCTCCTTCACGTTCTGAAGGAATTGGCGGATGATGAGCAGAGTGGCCAGCATCTGCCGGGAGCAGAGGGAGGAAGGTCAGGGGAAGGTTTTGGAACAAAAGACACGGAGTTAAGAGGTCAGAAATGCATAATGTGAGGATGGAGAACAACGGCACAGGGAGCAAAGTCACAGATCGTGGGATCGCAGTCGCAAACATCACACACACAGTCGTGCCTCCCATGCAAACACAGAATAAATCCACTCCGAGTTAAAGGGAGGACGCAGACGTTTTCAAGCAAATCTCACACGCAGTCACAGGCTGATCCCACGAATAGAAATATCGATCCTCAGTCCGCTGCAGAGGTTTCGGGCCACTGCTGCTGCAACGTGACCACACATGGGCTAACGGCGGACGCAGGCACCCATAACAGGAAGTTTGAAAGCGTCCAAGCTGAAATCAATGAATATGGCACGGAGCCTCATCGACCTTTACTCACTTCAGCATATTATTTCCAAGTCAGATATCGCTGATGCACAATCCAACTGCTGCAGGTGCGGCGCACAACGAACCACGATGAACTCTGGACGTGGAGTTATTTCTAGTCAGCGCCGAGTAGTCGATGCCGGTTCGGGCTCCCGCCAGAGGGAAGAGGCTGCACGAGAATAAGCGGGCGGCGTTTTTGTATTTGTAGCCCATTCGGCGCTGTTTAAAAGTACAGCTGCTGCCAGGTGTGGTATTTCTAGAGATCACTAGTTAAGTGTCTGCCCAGTTAGTGCTGATCTAAAATGGAGATAATTCTATAGCTGCTCCAGCTGCATCCGCAGAACACTAAGTGAAGCCTATGCAAGATTTAAAATTTAAGTTTACAAAATGGTGTTAGCGCCAATAACATACAGGCTGAAATCAACAACATGGGCCTTCAGAGACAAAAAAGTGACCACGCTGCCACAGAATATTTGCAGTAACACGGCCATATGTGGCGCGAATCCGAAACAAAGCAGACAGACTGCGATGGGCCCCGAGAGTGAGCCAGAGAGATTGACAGACAGAGTGAGAAATTGAGGTAAGAGCAGTGCGATTTGTGTCAGAAAGCAATTTCGCGCAAACTGAACCAAAGGAAAAAGGGCAATGATGAAATCCACGGGGTGTTGCGACGCCACGCTGCCGAGTGAAGGCCGTAACGCGGGGTGATGGAGAGATGAGGCGCCCGTCGCCCCGGTCGGCCTCAAACAAAAACGGCAAACGAACTAAACGGAGGCAGAGGCGAGGCGGGGCAGACACCACAGCTCTTTCTTTTTTTTTTGGGTGGATTAAGTCTTGGAGCAGCGTGATCCCTCGACGGAAACAACACGGAGGAAACGCCAGGAGCCCGGTGAGCCGCAGTACGAGACCCCCTCCAAACGTAAATAATCAAGCACCGCCGGTATGCATGCGTCAGACTTAATGCGACCTTTGACCTCTCCCTACTTTGGACCTGAGGAAACGCTTGAAGTCCGAGGGGACAGTGACCATAAACATCTGGATCCTGAGGATGACGAAGGGCAGCACGTTGACCCGCAGCTGCCGCTGCAGACTGACAGCCATCATCAAGATCACCAGCATCTTCCACGGATGAAGGGAGGGACGAAGGGGTACGACCAACGTATGTCAGCATCATCGGGTCAGAGATCAGAACAGGGAGGCAAGCGAGAAGATGAGGGGTGGAGGAATGGGTGGATGGGAAGAGGATGGGAGGGGGACTTTTCATTTACCTCTTTCAGGCGCTCCATGTCTTTGAGGTAGAATCCGATGTAAAAAAGGCTGAGATAAGAATTTACAAACTGAAACTGAGAGGAGAGGAGAAGAGAATTACATGGTGTGATGGAGGCGGCGGAGGAAGACGAGTAGGGCGTCGGGTTGCGTTGCACTCACAAGAACCATTTTGATGATGAGATTTTTCTCATAGGCACTCTGGAGTCTATAGTTTTCTGCAAAGGAAGGACACGAGGCGTTGTAGAGGTGGTGGGGTAGATGAGGGGTGTGTGTGTGAGATAGGGTTCCGCCCTCCGCTTCCTTACCCATGTCGTTGAGCCAGCAGGCGATTTTCCTGTACACCTCGTCACACGCAGTCACAGTGATAGCCAGCATGATTTTGGGGATGAAGCGTGCCAGCCGCGGCATCTCCTTGATCCCCATCACAAACTCCTGCCGAGACACGGACCGCGGCGCGGGTTCGCTTGTTAGAGCTCTCGGGGGAGACCGAGCTTCGCCTACGAGACGCGACACGCTCTGCCGAGTGTGTTCGGGCACGCCGCCTGTCTGAGGGGGAAACATTTACACAACTCCCCTTGTTTGTGCCGCCGCGAAACATCTGTAACTGCCTGGACCGGCACACAGAATTACAATCGGAATTCACGAGAAGGAAAATAAAGGAAAGCACAAAATGAATGAAGAATAAATATCAGTGTAAATGTCAGTAATCTTGATGTGGAATTTACTGAGAGAAATCGTGTTCTTTTATTTGCATTTTTATGTTCTTTGTTAGCACTTCCCCATTGAGGGGACGCTTTAGTGCCCAGGTGGGCAAACTACGGCCCGTGGGCCCCATCAGGCCCGATGTTTGTTATGACTTGGCCCACCAGAGATTGGTACAGAACTTTTTTCCCCTCCAGTTTCTGTGTGATATATCTGCACCTTTTGCTGACAAGGCACATCTGTCAAAATCTAAAAGTCAATGTGGCCCCTGAGCCCAGGGTTTGCCCGCTTCTGCTTTAGTGTCTCACTCAAGGACACTTCGACAGTCAATTTGAGTGAATCCTGGATTTAAACCAACAAACATCCCGTTCTCACTCTAAATCACAGGTGTCAAACTCAAGGCCCGGGGGCCAGATGCGGCCCGTTGCATCATTTTATGTGGACCCCGACCGCTTGAGTGACTGTTTCTCCTTCATTAAAACGTGCATTGATCCACCAACTACATCCCCCAAAATGCACCTGGATCATGTTTCTGGTAAAGTGACGCAGCTGTGCACTTTTTAAAATGTCAGATTGTCAAGAAACACCAATGCAGCCAAGTGGGGGAACAAGGTTGTTGACTTGTTGATTGATTGAGTCATTGATTCATTGATTCATTCATTGATTCATTGATTGATTATCAACTGATGAGTGTTGATTAAATCAGGTTTCTTTTCCTGATGCATGGATCTGCGATACAATAATTGCAAATATCTAACATACTTTTAGATCTACGCAAATGGGATGTTTGTTAGTTGAATAAGTAAAAATAATTGTTGATATTAGATATTTCTAAATAAATAGTTACATTTTTACATTAAATGACATTATAGCGCCTTAATGGTGGCCCCTTGAAGGCCACTGCCATGTTGAGGTGGCCCTCGGTGACAACAGAGTTTGACACCCCTGCTCTAAATCTTCTCCTGCCACACGAGGCAGCCTCCTCTCACTGTGACGAGACAAATCTAAAAACACAGTAGGAATGATACAAGCCCCGCACATGAACATACAGCTCCCCCACACACACTTATTCTGGCTGTGTGGGCGACATTTAACATTAACAGAGACGTGAGGGAAATGCCGATGGCTGCCTGACCTGCAGCTCGAAGCAGATGAGCATGGCCAGGAAGACGAAACACAGACACAGGATACAGATGGGCAGGCTGACCAGCCACCTGAAGACACGCCGCCGCCACGGAGGGTAGTAAAACTCCTCACATCCTGTTATGGGGCTGCAGCGCTTCACTCCCTGAGGGCACAGAGGGGAGAGAGTGAGAGAAAGGAGAGGATTAGAGGACAGAAGGGAGGAGTAGGAGAAGGGTTAGG
>OMPJ01041112.1:0-10465 GCA_900312935.1 Carapus acus
GATAATAGGAAAAGGAGCAAAATAAGGGCTCACTTTTATGTTATTGATCATTCTAAGGCAAAATGTAGGGTCTGCAAGGCAAAGATTTCTAATAGAGGTGGCTCCACAAACAACTTGCACAGACCATCCGGCAGGTCAATTAGAGGAATAAAAACAAGCAAGTGATGTCAGTGATGGTGCCAGTGTGTCAACTGAAACTGTTCCTGCAACCTCAGTATCTACAGCATCTGCTGGTACTCCTGCTCCACCACAACCAGCTAAATTTACTACTTGGAGCTCTCTGAGCCAATTTTTGCAAAAGTCTCTGACCACAGCAAGGCAGAAGACAATTGATGAAGAACTGGCCAAAATGATTGCATGTGACTTTCATCCATTTTCAGTTGTTGATGACAAAGGATTCAAAGGATTTATTCATGCACTCAATCCAATGTACGCAAATCCAAGCAGGAAAACACTCTCCCATAAAATCATCCCAGGCCTGTATGACAGAGAGTGTGCTTCACTGCAAGAGAGGGTTAACAAAGCCACAGCAGTTTGTTAAACAACTGACAGCTGGACATCCCGTGCCACTACATCCTACTTACTTACATTACACTTACAATTACAGTGTTTTTCTACAACTAACATTTGATATACTGCAAGTTTTTTACACAAGTAATTAATTTTGTGCATAATTTTTCATTTTTGTTGTTGATAAATTAATTTAAGCACCAAAAAATCTGAAGCCGAAAGAGCCGGCTCTTTTCAGTGAGCCGAGCCACAAGAGCCGGTTCTCTAAAAAGAGCCGGAATTCCCATCACTATTCCAATTGCATACCTGTGTGTGAGAAAATACTGACGCGTCAGAAACCTTGGAAACATTACGCTCATTGATGTAAATGACAAGCGGGAACAGAAGAAACAAAAGCTGCCGCCGTTTCTGCTGTTGTAGTTGCCGCGGCCGCCGCCCCTGCTGCTGCTGCTGCTGCCAGGTAAGAAGGAGAGATACACACCACGCTGTCAGTCCCCCTTTTCTCTCCTCCGCGTAAGTGGCTCGAGGTGCTTTTGCCCGGAAGAGGAGGACCATGGGATAAAGAGGGAGAACCCAGGGAAAGCAACAGCGCAGTGGGCAATATTGCCCCTCCATGCTGCACGTAACAAGAGCAATCTCACATTCATTTGGTGGAGCGATGTGTTCTGCGAGATGTTCCAAATGCGGCCAGGCAGGTAAAGGGATATGTGCTCGATTAGCTGGAATGAACTCTCAAGTGCAAGTGGTTGGCACAGTGATCCTTTAAGAAAAGGGAAAAAAACTTATTTGTAGATCTCTCAGTCTTCTATAATACACAATTGTCCTTTTTGAAGACATTGTGGAATGTTTCAAAGTCACTTCTTCTTGGCTCATGTTGAGCATGTCTGTGACTTCCTCTAGAATAAAGGAAGACTCAATGTGTGAGTCTTGTCAAGCATTAATAAGAATTTTCTTACTTGACTCTTGCGGAGATGAAATATAAACAGGTACAATTGCAGATATTTGAGTGTAACTGTCAATATGATGAACCCTGTTTGATGTAGTTTCCTTGACATTGGCCTGTTGTTTTGGCTGAAAGGTTCCTTCTTTTACTTGACCAATGTCTTTAGGTTCTTCTCTCTTTAGATCATGTTCTTGTTTCGAGTGATCTTCGTGCAGACATGTTGGATGTCGTTTTTGGCATTTATCACAGACCATTCTATTCTTACAGCCTCTGGATTGATGGCCAAATTTCAAACATCCAAAATACAGTCTTTCACTCTTGATAAATTTCTCTCTCTCAGTGACTGGCTTCTTTGCAAATTGATGACACTTATCCAGACTATGCCGAAGTTTCTTACAAAACGCAAAGATGATGATATTTCCTTCACTAATGGTGGTTGTAGAACTCCTTGAATCTGCTACACAAGTTTTTTGTGGTCACATTTTGGGTTTTGCTCCGCACATTATCCCTTTCTCCTTGCTGCAACACATTGTAACATGTTGTGAGATTGCATGCAATGCTAGCCTCCAATGACAAAAATTTTAAATAACTGAAGTTGGGAAACTGACCATGTTCAAGTTAATATTGAGTAGCCTTGCAGTTCCATCTGGAACTCAACCATTCAGGCAACTTGGCAGAAAGCCTTTGGCTCTCAGTGGCATCATTGATAGCTCTTAGGTTTTTATTAAGAGCGATGGCAGTTTCGCAACTTTGTAGAAAGTCGACAAACTTCCGTTGGTCAGTACTATCTCTAATGCCGATCTTTGGCCAGGTGAGTGAGTTGTCTCGCATGGCTTTAACAATGATGGGTCACCATATCATTCATTCAAAAGGTGCCGTGCTGCTGAATATAAATGATCTGAATTAATCACAAAGTGACCTTCTAAGGTGTCCTTAGCTGCTCCTCCCACATATTTCTGAATGAAAAACTGTTTTTCTGACACAGGAATATTTTTACCTTCAATTAGTGTCTGAAATGAAATCTTCCAGTGACTGAATTTCTTGGGGTCACCATTGAGGACTGAAGGCTCTGGGATTGGTAACGGTTCACTGACATGGCCTCAGCCAAGGCCTTCACAAGATCGCCTCTGTCATCTTGAAGCATGCAACTTGTCACATTTCTTGAGAGGTTTGAATGGTGGGGCACTGCCCTCATGTAGTCAGTCACTGGAACAGCAATTTGGTGGTTGCTTTTTCTGTGTTTCAAACACTTCATTTGGGATCGACTCCATTTCAGTGTAAACTTGAAGTCTTGCCTTAGCAGCTCAACCTCTCTTTTCAGAGCTTCGACAGAATGCTCTCTTGCATCACTATCTTCAAGCTGTCTCTGAAGGAGAGCAGACTTTTGAGTATCCTTTTTTATTTTACGTTCAGTTTCTTCCTTTTCCTCCTGAAGATGTTGTGTTGTTGTTGCTGGTACCTCTTGCTTTGCTGCCATCAGTTTGTCTTCTGCTTCAAGTTTTCGAAGTTGTTCTTGATGACCTTCCTGTTCAGCCATGATTTTTAATACAGCTTTTGTGGCTGCATACACCGCAGCAGCTTGTTGTTTGTCAACTGATGAGGGAGCAGAATTTGCTCTGGAGTTAGCGTGAGGCCAAATGAGCTCCTCTGTTGCACCTGTGATTCGTGCTGCAGCATTTTGTAGGACTATCTTTGTGATTGATGTGCAGTTGTCCATTTTACGGAGCGTGTCATGCAGTGGAGTATGAACTTTGTCGTATGCGATATTCACGGCATCTGGCACCTGCCAGCGGAAGTGCCACAACTGCATGCCGCTGCCACGATTTGCACATGAACTCATTTTATAAAAGGATGACGTTCGAGATGATCGGTACAACAATACTGAAGGCGCAGTCCTCTGGAGAAAAAAAGGAAGAAAAAAAAAACACTGATTGACTTGAATTAAATCTGATTTTGTTTAAAAGCCTCATGTGACACCAAAAGCGAAGAATCCACACACATGCACCAACATCTTGCTCATTTCGGGCGTGGGCCCATTTCCTAACGGTGTCTCCCCACAGGCCATCACAATGTAGCGGACGGTCCCAGTGTCGGCGGATCCACGGTTCTTTAAGAGCAGCCGCTGTGCGCAGGTGCTCTCATCCGAGCCACTCTCTTCACAGGTGGCGCTCTCATACCTGGAGGTGTGAATGGAACTCTGCGTGCTTTACATGGCTCTATGTGCCTTTCGTGGCTTTACCTGGCGTTGCGTGCTGGGCGATCCAGGTGGGTTCTTTGGCACAGTGAGCGCTGGTTTGTACGGCACAGCTCAGGTTGGCAGAGTGATCCGGCCCCGATGAGAGCGAGTGGGGGCCGCTGAGTGACTCGACCATGGCCTATATTTGCACATTGACATAAAATGGTTTATACGGTTGTAACGACTTGTACTTGAACTTGTGCTGAAACTCAGCACCCATTGTATTTTCGTTACACAATATGAATTGTTGTAATGACAATAAAGATTCCCGAATCCTGAAAACGACATACTGTAAATTTACCCCTTTGCACCCATCACTACCCTGCATATGTGTGCTGTCAAAACAACTAATTGGCACCAAATTGGCGGAGGATTGAATGATTGGTGTCAATCACCACTCCTGAGTAGCAGGACCTGATGGCACTTCCTGATTGAGTAGGTGCATGCACTCAAAGCAGGAAGTGTTTTCTTCACTGCGACAGTGAAGCAGCGAGGACACTGCATAGAGAAAGAAAAAGGACTCTTCTACTTTGGATTGGATTGGAACTAAAAAGACTGAACAATCGCAACAAGCCATCACGGGGAATGCCACTGGTGTGATAAGTGTTTATTTTGTATTCATTGTTATACTGAACTGTTTCAGCCTTTGTTATATTGAGGTTCATAAGTAATTTACTCCATGTTGTCTGGCATTTGTTGTAGAGAGGACCAAATGAAATGAGTGTTTGCTCCCAGTAATTAAGATTAAGATTTTTAGGGTCCAATTTCAATTCATGAATTTAAGTTATTTTAGTATGATGGGACTTATGACTTCTGGTATTCTGTTTTCTCTCTTCTTTAAGGTTTTCAACCTATAATTGCTTGTATTCAACTAATTCAAAATAAAACAAATGAAATAGAGAAGAAGTTGAAGTATTGAGTTGACCACAGATTCCTCTGTTGGCTAAGCCGTTTTCAAGTTGGGCTGAAGGAAGGTTAAGAAAATTTCCAAGTAACTTGACAATATGTCTAGCACAAATCCTGCTGTTGGGGAGGTTGACTGATACCTTCTAACACCACAACGGTGCCTCGTCTGAGATGAATTTTGTTTATTTCGAGGGCTCTGCAGACATGTGTGCCGATGTCCTCCAAAGTGGCATCAAGAACGGTCAGACTCGTGCTGAAGGCGTCGAGCGTCACGTTAAATCACCCCTTCGTCTGTCCGAAAACCACAATCTGATTGGCAAGTCGCTAGATGCCGTGGTGTGTGCCCCGGCATCTGGCAGGTACGTGTCAGCTGCCGGAAGCTGCCACTGATTTGTGGCATGCCACCGGAAGCTGCCACTACTAGATGCCGCTGCCACGATTTGCGCTTGCCCCTGCTGGATAAAATAATTCTTGCTCAATGATCCAGATAGCCTCTTGGAGGATGTTTTTGGGGCCCTGCTTAAGCATTTATTTTTTGGCAACTTAAGTTAGAGCCTTCCAGCGTTCATAAATGCTATCAAAGCGAAGTATCATGGCATTTGTCTTCTTTTTATGAAGCTCTTTGCCTTATCCAGATAGTGAGCGGCATCTTTCACTCCGACATTCTGCAGGCTGCACTGTGACAGTCTCCATCTCCTTTGATTTTTCTAGGACATTGCATAGTGTCATGCCACATTTTAAGATAGACTTTCGTTTAATAACTAAGTGAGGAAAAAACACTCACTGAGTGAAACTAACTTACTTATCTTAACTAATATATAATATATACATATATATATACATATATATATATATATACTGTATATATATTAGTGTGTGTGTGTGTGTGTATACTATATATACAGTATATATACGTATATATATGTATATATAACTAACTTATCTTTCGACCTTTAATTAACGTTGCTTTACTAATTGTTACATGAGAAACATACAGGGTGATGTACAGTGGTCCTTTGTTTATCGTGGGGGATACATTCTAAAAATAACCCCCAAGAAACTGTGGAGTAATCAGCTTTTTTTTTCTTTACATTAATTTTACATGTTTTAAGGCCGTAAAACCCCTAACTACACACTTAAATACACATTTCTCAGACAGGCATCAACATTTTCTCACATTTCTCTGTTATTTAAACACTCTTAAAGTTAAAACTTTGGCAGATTCAAAAAAATGTTCTTTTTCCTGCTGTCACTGATCCAGAGCTAAAGCAGACTCTATCCTTACGATGGTCTTGTTGCAGACAGTTACAACCCTTTTTGCATTCCTGTTATAACTTATTGCTGCTGTTCTCCTCATTGTTTTTTTTCTCCTTCTTTATGTACAGAACCGACAAAACATTTAGTCCATAATAGCACCCTACAGCCGCGTATGGGGTTTCTTGGGGTAGAACATTGCAAACATACAGTACAGCACTTCAGAGTCGCACTGCTAGCAATAGAAGATTTATGTAAATCTGGCCAGCTGAACGCATTCTGTACTCCCTTAGCTAATCAGGACGCAGAGCACATGTATGGTTCTTCCTCAGCTAATCAGGACGCCAAACTCAATGCCCATTTATACTATACGCTGTAAAAAAAGACAAAAAATACATGCAAAATTACACAAAAAAATCTGCGAGACAGCGAGAGGTGATCCGCATTATAGTGAGGGACGACTGAACAGATAAAGTTCACATTTCAACACTTCAATAAAACTTTTAAGTATACTTGACCACAAGTGAAAATATTCTTCAGATCCCAAACCCACTTGAGCCTTTGACTGTACACAGAACGCTTCAATAATTCCTTACCAGGCAAATAGTTATTTCAATATGCCACAAAAAACAAAAGAAGTGTTTTGTCTTGTAACACTTTGTTGCTGTGGAGCACACAGTCCCTTGTAGTTTACCAGTCCTCTTCAGAACACTCTAGTGTCGAGCTTTCAGTAGCTTCATGGAAACCAATGAACGTGTGTTTCTCTGATGTGGTAGAGCTTTATTTGCTTTCCACATGTTGATGAGCCGTGGGGGCTAGCAGGAGATGGAAATTTTTGGTGTCGAGTTGGACTTTCACTCCCTCCAGTTAAAGCCCAGGACCACGGTTCCTCTGTCACCGATGGACTTTATTTACTTCTTACATCCACCATCGAACTGTTGAATAACAAATATACAGTTTTTCCAACATTGCACATTTAACATCCAGACAAACAATTTAGGATAGACAAACACCTCTTCCAAAATACTTTCTACAAAATACTGCACCTCGCTGGTTGCACACCACTTAACTTGGGCGGGGGGTCCTCTTACATACAGTCAATGAAAATAAGTCCAAAAATAATACTCAGGTATCATCGAGCACAATCCTCTGATGTAGGTCTTATGATTACACCATGCGTCGCACTTAAAGGTTTGAGGTGTAAGGGTTTCCTACGCCTGACGCTGTGCAGCATAATCACTCCTACCAATACAAAACTCAAACTTTCCATAGATTTCAACCTAAAGTATATTAAATGAATTAAAAAAACACAAAAAAACAATAACAACCTTTGTGGCATTATAACTGCCCACCCTCCTACCTACCTACCTACCTACCTCACTTCCTACTAACCTACCTACCTACCTACCTACCTACTTTCACTAGGTCCACAAAGACACAGTGCAACCTCCCTCTGACGTTGTTTGTACTTCTTCATTAATACTCTAAGAGCAAAAATGGCTGTAGTGGTACTTTCTCTTGGCATAAAATCATACTGCTGCTCCCAAATTGCAACATCCATTCTCAACCTAACAACTCTCCCTCCTGTTGTCATGATGGTGCTCATCAGCACGCTCCATTGAGCCCCTGACACTGTGTCATCGAACCCCTGGGGTCTGATCGAACCCAGGTTAAGAACCACTGCTCTAGAGTTACTACAGCTGTGCACATCACCCTTGTTCTCCGGTCAACTTCAGAACACTTAGGTCAACTCTCCAAACCCCATCATAGCTGCTATTATTTATACCGTTATTTCTACCGATATTTATACTGTATTCCCAGTCTGTATATATTTCTTCTGTATGTAAATCTTTTCTTATTTCCTTTTTTTCCATCATTCTATTACCTTGCACCGGACTTCAGCACCTTAGTTTCATTGCACAATTCAATTAATGTAGTTACAATAAAAGATTCCTGATTCCTGATTCCTAATTCCCAAAGATTGGCACCACTTCACTCCTCTTCCATTCCTTGGAGTACAAGTTGTACAAGCCAAAAAATGCACAAAAATGAGGAAAAAACTTAAACAAGATGCACTGGACTGAACATCATATTTTTGGGGGGAAATTTATTCTTACAAAATTCAAGACCAGTAACAAACATTTCATCTTGAAAAGCAAGTCATACAATAACAAAAGTTAAAGTGAAAACAATAGAGTAGAATTGTTCTTGCTCTGCTAGGGATGTTCTTGTGTTACATGAAATGGTAACGCCAAGAAGGTCCTCCCGCAAAGACATTTATATTGTATCTCCTTGGCAATTATCTGTGATTGAACACGTACCTGCACTGTTGACAAGCCCCTCCCAGCAGCGCAACAATCATTATTTTCTTTTTTTCATTGAAATAAAAACAACCTCCGCTTTTCGTCTGTCCCCCACAAGTATCTCAGTCATTCCAAACTTTCTTTCTGCTGCTCCATTACTGTTTTCGTCTGCAAATTTTACTATTTGCTGTCACGCTGCCGTGAAGCCAAGTTGGGCTTTTGTCCTGTCCCCATGTCTTGTCTTGTTATTTCCTGTTTTCTAATGAAAAGTAACTCTCCTCATTTCCTTTTGGTTTTTGTTTCCTCCGTAGCTGGAGTGATATTCAATTTTCGGAACTCTATTGTGTAACATAGTCTTTCAGATTTTATGTCCTCCGTAGTTAACGCCTAACATCCGGTCAGTTCCATTTATAGCCTTGTCAGTCCGTGAGATTAATTTTCGGGAAAAGGGACATCTAAGGACTTTTTTGATTGAACCTGCGTCTGCACCCTGCATCTCTACACTTGCGGCTTGTAATTTGCAGAACCGATTTTCTTTTTGGGAGATGTCTTTAAAATTACCATAATGCTGACATTTCAAATTTTCTTTGATACAAGAGCAGTAGGTACTTGTACACAGGCCTTGAGTCCCCTTGCGAGGCTGTCAGTGTGACAATAACAAATTTGAGAAATTATGTATTTTGTAAACACATGTACATGTACAGTATATGTACAATATGGATGAATATGGCAGATGAAAAACAATTTGTTCCCTGTCTTGGCGATCCGGCTCAACAGGTCAACATTAAAGCACAATTTGCAGTGAGACCCCTCTTTCCTGATGTAATTGGATCTATTGACTGCACCCACATTGCTGTAAAAGCACCAAAAGCACCAGTTATTGTTCTGAATACAAGATGATGTTTTTTTCCTCAGGAAATCCCCTTTGAAAAAGTGTAATAGTCTTATTTCCCGGGACTAGGTTCTGAGCAGCTTTAACAGCGTCTCTCTCTCTCTCTCTCTCTCTCTCTCTCTCTCTCTCTTTGCTCTGGGTATCGGACGCGTACGTAGCGCAGCCCTCCCACGACGTGCTGATTGAATTGGGTGCTGTCTTACATGGTCCGGGACCTCCGTACACTTTTCCCCAATGAAATTTCAGTTCATTGATTCAACCGACTGACACAAAAGAGAGTTTAATTCTAAGAAAAAACTCAAATTCACCTTGCCATAAGTAAACTTATGAGACCTGTTGGTCAAGAGGCAAGTTGGAAAACATCTGCAACAATGTCTATTCCTCACATTGGCTTAGAACTTTGTCACGTAGGCTACTCAACCAGGAGAGTAGCACTGTAGAGTGAATTCAGCTACCGTCCAAGCTATTGCACGTAATATTCAATAAATTACCTAATGCAGTTCCATTGGTCAATTAGCCGTCTTTTACACACAGTGGCAAGCCCGAAACATTGATGTTTGTAAATTAGAGATTTCTGAGTAAATTATGTCTCATTGCACAGTCTCACTCCAATAACCTCCCTGGCCTCTTTGCTGTTTGACTCAGCCATCTCTCACAAAATGGCAACATGTTGCTTTGAGGAGCCCAGACTGTGACCAAATCTCTTGGAGAAACATGGACTCCCAAATCATAAGTGCAAATCCAAAAATATCTGAATTTGAATAATTTGTTATCTAGATTTATCTCAACAATTTGATCAATTGTTGGTATTGTATGTGTCAAAATCCTGCTGTAACATTCATGTAACATGCATCATGTAACATGATATATCATATCATGTAACATTATGTAACACATTACAATAAATGCACAACTCTCCCACTGCACATGTATGTCTTTGGTAGTTATCAAATTAAAATAAATCATAGCAATATTACTGTTATTATTATTGGCATGAAAGAAAGATCACCTGCCTTACTTTTCTGATTCATTGAAAGAAAGGCAATCTAGTGATGTTAAAAACACAACAACAACAGCAAAAAAACAAAAAAAAAACATTGAACTGACAGTTGTATTACAGTTTCCATTTACTGTATTTTCATTTATTTTCGAGAATGTTAATTTAACGTAATTTATTGATAAACAAACCATGTACCTCAAAATATCCTATCTACATTACACCATCCACTGGTGCTGAGTCAGATAAACCCTTATAGAAATTTATTACAAATGGTTTCCACCATTGACCCTTGTGGCTTTACAGCCAGAAAGACAGTGCTCAGCAATAACATGCAGCTCATCTGCTGCTAGTCAACCTGTAATGAATGAGACCTGAGTTTCAAATCGATATTATCTATGTAAGAAATCTTAAGCTGTGGATA
>OMPJ01041113.1:0-26646 GCA_900312935.1 Carapus acus
CTTAAATCAAAACAACAAGTAAAAAAAATCTTCAGTTTACTGTCTTTCTGTGTAAACATCTCATGTTGCAACATGAAATCCTGCTGCTTATATTCAGGTGCGGGCTATATCTGTTTTAAGTTTATGTTCTTTTCTAATCAAGCCAGTGCTGCTTATGTGGCTGCACTCTACAGTCCAGAATTTACAATGTATTCAAATCAAATCATAACATCAAAATACATTGAGGTACCTACCTACCTTCTTTCCTTACTACCTCTGTCTGTCTGTGGAACCAACTCCTTGAGATTCAGATTTATAAACTAAATAAACTCATTTATGATGACTACTCATTCTCACCAAACCTGTTTCAGACTCTACTGGAAACCAATTCACTGAGTGCTTGGGGTGACAGCTCAATCATGCCATCAAGGCAACATTTGTGAAAAGTAGTGATGCAATACTGTGGCCTCACAACTGGGAACTCTCTGCCTGCCCACACCTTGACATCCTGTCATAGAATACTACAAAAGTGGATAGGTGGTAAAGCACAGCCCCCATTTGGAATGTGTCCAACTTTGTTGCTACTGACACTGATGAAACCTTTCATTTGACAACAGAGACTGAACGGCCCCCAACTTTAAACCATAGTACCGCAACAACGTCAAAGTCTCCTGGGAATCCTCTAATAACATTTATTCAATCAAACAAAAAAGGATGAGCAAACTCGAAAGTATCCATCGTGATCTGAGAGAAAATGGTAGATTCATGGGTAGAGAATTCATCTGTTGTTCAACAATCAAGATGATATTTGCTCCACTTCACTTATAGAGTTGATGATTGTCATCACTTAGAGCACAGACTCTTGTGATAACAGATACTGTGATGCCTCTGTAATTGCTATACACTCTTATATAGAAACAAACACCCTTTCTGCCCCTTTCTTCTTTCAATCCTGAAACAACAGTGCTTTGACTGAAAATCTTGATCCTTCAGCATTTCTGAGGACAACTTGTCTCCTGCTCCTGGGATCTTCCCATTATAAACTAGTAGTGGTATCCGTTGCTTTAGTGACCATTTCATTCATGATTACTGTTCTGTATCATAACTAAGTGAACATCAGAGGCGACTTTAACAGCGATTCTCCAATCATCTCTAGTTTTTACCTCAATCCTACAGTTCCTACAAAGGTTCTCACTAATGTCTTAACTCATTCCTCGATTTAGGTCACACTTCCAAAATCCAACATCCAATATCAGTGTTCCAAACTTGCTGTGTAGAACTTAAGTAGTTCTCGATTATATGATCTTAAATGTTCACTGAGAAACAGGGCTTGGGGGAAGTCAACATATATTTTCTTGACTGTTGTGCTCTCAGATTACACACCAAAAATGGGGATTGGGACAATGTCTCAACCTTAACAACTCCACAAATATCCATGGTTTGTGACATATTGTGATAGTTTTACCATCCCAACTCTGAGTTAACAGACAAATATACATTTCCAAGCTTCAACCACACATCAGCAGCCCTTTGTAAAGTTACACCGCCTACAAAAAGTGCAACACCCATTTAGGGAAGTTAGACTTGTACCGAGTAAGGGCTCGACACATGAAAAACAGAGCATATGACTAAATACTTTGACAGCTTGCTATCTAAAATGACATTTGTCAGTAAGGGGTTTCAGTTTATAAGAACGCTATGCAGAGTGCTTTAATTTCCTGGATTGCCAGGTCAACAAATCAAAATAGTATCTACCAGAATGCAT
This sequence comes from Carapus acus, assembly GCA_900312935.1. NCBI lineage: Eukaryota > Metazoa > Chordata > Actinopteri > Ophidiiformes > Carapidae > Carapus > Carapus acus. Next base: position 1,745 of record OMPJ01041113.1, read on the forward strand.
CTGTTGGGTCTTGAGGCAACAGCCAACAAAAAGTGGCCAACGTCCCCTTGAACAACCTAACTTTCCAAATAGACTTAACAGTCCATCGGAATGGACAGTCAAAGCATTCAGTATGGAATGACAAGTGTTATATTCTCTTTATCCCTGGGACCATTTCAAGTTCATGTTCATATTGCAAGTTGGTACATTGCTCAAGGACAATTTAACATTGGTAACACTTAGAGCAGCCTGAAATTGAACCAACAACCCACCTGATTACCCGATTACATATTGAGGTCTATGAACCTCTGTGATTCTGCCCACAAAATTCAGTGGATCATGTTGCAGGTATCCACAACTGGAATTACCTTGTACTGTAGACACAAAGCTCTGCTTAGGCGTGATACAGCACTTTCAGCCAGCTGCTATAAACTTCAGGACCTGCAAGTTTCTTCATGCACAGCTTACAAACTCGGCCTCGCAGCAGGTCCCACTTACCAAATAACATATTCACCTAAATTACACTAAAGATATCGTAACCTGATTAACATGTCTAACGCCAGATAAATCCAAGTGGAACTACGATCAGATATTCCGTATTATGAAAAGAAAAACACTTTCATTCGCGTCCAATACTTAGCTAGACGGCTAATAACCACACCACCTGTTCGTGACTTCGAGTTAGCCAGGTGCATAATAATTAAGATGCTACAATCTGACCGTTGTTGGAGTCTGAATGCTGAATAATAATGTAATGACTCCATTTCATTAACACCACACATTTGAAATAGTTTGCATTTGTAGTTAATATATAGTGGAATACAGGCCCGTGGCTGCGAAGTCATTGGGCCGTGCTCACACGCACAAGTTTTACCCTACACCACGACTGTCGAGAATTAAATAGCGTTACTGACGCCTGCAGTTTTCACAGTTACGAGCCAGCGACCACAGAGTAAATACCCCTGGACATCATGAATAGGTCGGACGATTCAGAACCCTTGGCGGGAGTAAGCAGTGGAGGCCAGCGCGCCTGAAGGAGGATGAGGCCTGTTAGCTGACATGCTGCTGGGGTTTTCAATGGAGCTTAAGGGGGCATTATGAAGCATTTTCAGGTACTTAGTTTTCAATGGCAAGGCCTGTCGTTAGAACTAAGGTTGGTGTAACCACTTACTAAACAAGTGTTAAAAGTGCTACTAGGATTTCAACTTATACAGGCATAAGATTAAAAGGTGTAGAGAGAAGCGGGCGTTACATGACGCTACTGTCGAAGCTATTTTGTGAGCTAACGTTAGCCACCTAGCATGGCTACCTGGTTGCTGTACGAAGCCATGCTCCCGGTGAGACGCTCCGTCCTCCGCTGAGCAGATAATTTAACTCCCCGGATGGTGTAGCAGGGTTGTATTTACAATACAACAAGTGTCCTATTTGGACATCATCTTCAATTCCTCGTCGGTGACTCTTGCAGTCCGAAGTTTTGCTTCAGATTATGCATCGACACTTCATGCTTTCGGCATTATCACCGCCATTTCTGTCTAGCATCTTCCTCTCATGCTAACTGGGCGTGCAGACGCTTGTGGTGGAAGCATGGGCGAGAGGATCGACAACGGCTACTTCCGGAAAGGCTTTACTCAAATATTTCACAATACATGTCATGAAACGGATAGGTACTCTGGGATGCACCGAACACGTGTTGGTATTTTAAAGTCATGATGCGGCCATATGTTTTATCCAATCCCACAAAAATCATAAAATGCACAAAAACAAGGGGAACATAGATCGATTCATCAGAAACATATGCTGACAATGATGACATTTACTCAGAAAGGCAAGTGTGACAGATGACCGGAACGTTCGTTAGGAAGTGTGACCCGTAAAATGACAGTATTCAGGCCATGTACAAAATTACAATCACTTACACCGACAACTGCGTGCCAGCAGCCGTATCGGTAGTGACGTGACATTTATGATCATATAAAGCATTAAGTCAACTTTATTTGAATTAGCTCCAGATCATAACATAAATTATCTCAAGGCGTTGTCCAAAATGGAGTAGGTAGAGCTCTTAAACATGTAAACACTCAGGGTCAATAGGATGAACGCACAGAGACCCAACCTGCCCCCATTAAAAACAGTGGCGAAGCAAAACTTCCTTTAACGTCGATTTTTTTTAGTCGTAAAAGGTCAACAACAAGATAAACCAGACATCAATTCTGCGCTAAGCAGTTGTATTTTGGTTTACGCTCTAGTTTTGTTAAATTCCAGCACACGACATGCTGATCGTTGGACCAAGGCAACGTCGGGTTCGCCGAAAAATATTGACACCTTTGCTTTGTTGTTCACCGATAGAGTATGTAACCGAACCTTGGGCGGGGCGTGGGGCAGGTGAATGGCACCAACTTCGAAACAGGAAGACAAATTTGGCGTGTACAAGCAGAAAAAGTAAAGTGAAGTCGAAGCCTCAGTTGAGATAGCAAAGAGTTCCCCAAAAAGCCGTGGTAGGTTGATATGACTTATGTTTCTCTTACCCTCCTAGAAACATTGTTGTCATTAGATGATACAGAAAATATTGAAATCTTCGCTCACCGCTCATTTTTGAGCAAGGGGCTTTAGGTATGATTCGATTTCCCTGTGTTATGAGGAGTGTACCTGTGTGCGATAGTATTTGAATAATCACTTTGATAATTCTACGTCTTAAATTTTGATTCTGTCACACGGGGGCATGTAATAAGAAAATCTCTGCGCTTACAACGGCTGAGGGTTATTTGCATCTACAGTATATGCAATTTTAGAATCATGTCGCCAGTCTCGTAGAGAGTGAATACAGTAATGCATTTGTGGGATGGTTGTACATAGATGCATGAAGTTTGCGTGACAGCAAAAAAGTAAAGACATAAAGACAAAAAGACAAAAAAGTAAAGACTTACAAAAGTGTCATGTATACAGGATTGTCGTGTATTGATCAGCTGGGGAACCAATCAGACATACCCAAAACCATGAAATATTAACATATTATTGTTGCAACACTTGAGTAAAACGAGAGCCCACTAGTTCAGAAAGTGATTACCTTTTTCTGTTATTTTTGTTGGCATGTCTATTTAAATCCATTTGCATCTGTGTAATCCAAACAATGTTCTTTTGCCTTGAGGTTTTGGATCCAGGGAATGTTAGATTTTTGTGTTGGATCCAAATAAACATGTCTCTTTAAAATCCCTCCCTCATCGTTTTTTTTAACCTTGTTCGCAGCAATCAATGTCGGGCAGAGGCAGGCACCACCCAAGAGAGAGGTATGAGGGACATAAGGGTGATGTTGAGAGGTTCTCCTAACATCTGTACAGTCTGTTGAGAGGTTCTCCTAACATCTGTAAAGTCTGTGGATGATAAGTACAGGGATCCATCCATGTAGGAGCAAGACTACTGGTGATGGCTAGGGAAAACTAAAAAGACAGATGACATATCCCTTTCACAAACAAAATGTAACAAATCATATTGGCCCACACTTGTGGCCCCATTCACTAAAATTGCCCCTGTAGAATCAAGCGGCCTTGTATGTAGGCAACACTTCTCCTTAGTAGACATTTGTCATGAAAATGAAATTGAAATTTAACATGAAAGTTGAAATTAGCATTCATCAGTAAGTGACAATAAACTGTTAAAAAGACATCTCTCTGTAGACATCTGAGAACAAGGCATGATTACAGGAGGATGAATGAATGAATCATCAGGAAATATTGGTTATGATGAATTAACTTGAATAAATGGATGTGTATCATGTGTGGAAAACTAATGTAATGTAGGTAGGTGGGTCGATAGGTAGGTAGGTGGGTAGGTGGGTAGGTAAGTAGGTACTTAGTTGATCCATCCATCTTTTGTTTGGGAAATTTAAGGCCCCAGCACCTCAAAGAAGAGGATAAAAGAGTAACATGGCATACGATGACAAAACAATTTCCAATATAACCAGTAAAACTTGTTGCAGTTTTTCACATATGAATTTTAGAAGTAAAAATTACTGCCACACTGGCGGATGTAATTACCTTACCTAGTTTGCGTTTAGCCACAAACATCAGCGTGTTCTCCCTCACGTAGCTTTGCAACCGTGATCTGCGATATCACAGATGCTCAGTCAGTAGTTATAGCTTCTGATGATAGCTGTGTAGTCTTTACTGCTGGGCTTGGGTTTGAAATTGTTTTCACTGTTATTAAGAGCTCTGCTTAATTTTCTTTGCAGAGCCAGAGAGGCATCCATGCATCCATCTCAAGATGTATCGCATCAGCCGCACCATAGGAAAGTGCTCTACAATTTTAGATACATCTTAACCACAAGAGGTGAGTATATAGTATAACCAATAAAATGATCAAAATGGGACTGGCGTATGAGGTTCTGTGTCACCAAATACTTTCTCCTGAGTGGATCTCCTGTGAATGCTTATTCTGATTCCAGGTCTCTGCCAGATTATGGAGGTATTTGTCAATCTGCTCATTGTCATCTGCGCTGGTGTGCCGTACAGTAATAACAGTGGCTACCGAGACTTGGCCAGCCTGGGGGGAGTCTACGCCTATCATTTTGGCGGGGCCAATGCCTTCACTGGTACCGATTTGGACCGGGTCAAGGAACTTGACAAGCTTTTCAATCAACTCAAGCAGCCTCCTTACGTCGTCACGATGGCCTGTGGTGGCTTGGTAATGACCTATGCCTGCGTGATGCTCGGTCTTGGTGTTTTTCGAGTCCCATACCGCTTTCCTCCCGTACTGCTCGGGGAGGCTTTGGTGAATCTCCTGATAAGCCTTGGCTACATCCCTGCACTTGCTTTTTACTTCATAAAGCTGAAAGAAACATACAACAATCCCATATGCAAGGAGAGAGAGCAGCTCTACAAGGGTAAGGGTCACCGTGGCTTTGAGTGCCAATTAAATGGTGCTGATATTGCAGGAGGACTGTTTGGAGTGCTGGGAGTGTTTGTTTTCATCTTTGGTGCGGTGTTGGCAATCAGGGCATTCAGACTGGTGAATGAATTGAAAAGGGAAAGGAGAAATGAAGATGGAAACCTTTAGAGTGTAGAAATGCCTCTACCAAATGACTTTTAGTCAGTGTGTTACAGTGTATCATAAAACCTCATCTGTGAGATTTTTTTTAACCAATTAAGATTTTATACTGTATTTTAGAAATAAACTGAAAAATGTCTGTTGCCTTTCCTATATTCTTAGGTGTGTATTGTTTGTGTGTATGGATTATATTTTTTCATTAAGTTGTGATTAAAATCAGTGCCCAGTTATGAAGTTTTTCTGATCGTGATTGCAGACAACTTGACTAAATCTTTTTTCGCAAGTGATGACCGAAAGTTTTAGGAAAGCTGAGCCTATGGCACCAGTTTGTAATCAGTTGTTTGCTAAGAAGTCTGCGGCTCTTCATGAGCTTATGCAATTTTTGAGTATGAAATTATCATTAAGTCAATGACAAGACTTGATGTTACAATTTCCGTGCTCAGAATTTCACATTGATCTAGGTTCAAGCTCATCGTGGTCAAAAATACTGTCTGTATTAAAAATCTCAGTACACATTGAAAAACGTTTATGATGAGGAAGGGTGAAAGTGTATGAGAGCGTCACCACAGCAAGAGTGCTGGCAGTATCAATGACTCTGGTCCATTCAGAAGAATTTTGCCACACATAAAAATGAATAGTAAGATATCTGCATTTCTATTGTTTTGTTGATGGATGTTAATGATTTCACTGATGAAATCATGAGCCCATGTTGGACAACAAGAACCAGATGGTTCACATGTTAATCCTCTGGTGCATGCATTATGAAAGCCTTGGCCAAGATTCTGAAGTGGTACAGTTCTTCTTCGGACATTAGAAAGAAGGTTCAACATTATTTTTCCAAGAATGTGATTTTTTCTTAAAGTTACAGACATGTCCAATCCAGTGGACTGCATGCGTCTCAGCACTCAATATAAAACATTGTGACCGTACTGCAAAAATTAATTAACCTGTCTCCTATTGTAAATATTCAGACCCCTGTTCTCAGGATATCTCACATATCTCAGGATTTGCTCATAGCTGTTCAAAGATATGGCATTAGCAATTATTCCCAGCCAAAGGCCACCCTCACTAAACCAGTACATCCGTGCACTGGAGTACCAAATGATGATCCCCATGATCAGATTGATCCCTTCATCTGTCACTGCTAGATTGTCTTTCCTTTTCTGTAGAGCATACAGGAAGTGGTGCACACTGTACTATCAATGAGATAGTCTGGAAACAGATGTCTGAAGAAGTCCATGGGCTCTCCTCCCTTCACATTCAGTTTCCACTCTCCTTGAAAAGTCATCATCTGGGACTTTCCAGATTTTTTTTCGGGCTTGAGTATGGTCAGGTGCCATGTGCCCACCTTCCACAGCTCCCTGGTCATGCTGACCATCCTCTGCATCCTGCATCCTGACTGTCTGTATCTCCATTATCCTCTGCTCCTATGTTTCTGTTTTTCTCTGCCAGCCACTCATCATCACTGTTGTCACTACTCTCATCATTACAGGAGCTGCATGAAATTTCTCAGACATTCTATAGGCTGCCTTATTCTTTACTGCATTTGAAGTGTGCAACATATGAAGCAATTATTACAATAACTCAAACTACAGCTAAACTGCAGAAAAATTTACAATTTTGTGTTCAAAAATATACTGCACAATGCATGATGTCCACCTCATTTGACACATGGTTATTCACGAATTTCTACATATTTGCTATCAAAATTTAATGTTCAAAGATAATAGCCTTCCCTAGATGTAACTGTATAACTTTTTTTTTTTTTTTTTACTCTCGTCTACTATTGAGGAATTGATAGGATATGTCAGTGGTGGTTGGCACGGGTGGCTGCTTATAAGCCATGTTGGATTCAAATTACCATAATTTACTTACAGTTACATAGACTGACCACTGAATTGACCTCAATGGACATTAGAGGCAGAGAGCACTCTACCCACTGCAACCATAGAAACTAATGCATTAAAGAGAAATTTACTCTTTAGTAGCTGTGCACTGCAGCGATTGCTATGCACCAGAGAGTTAAAGGTATGAGGTCTCAGTGAGGATTTGAGCTGCGCTGTTTTGAACGCAGGTGCTTTGCAGTTGAGTTCAAGGCTTGAATTGAAAGCCTTGAACTGAAAATTTAGCTCAGAGTCACCAACATACCTAACAAATTTTCACGATCTGCCAAATGACAGATCTCATATTTCCAAGTTGCATCAGAATGTTGTGAACTTATCAGGTCATTGAATTTCCATGGAGTCTCTGTTTTGTGCTTTATTAACCCGCATGCCGCAGCTAAAACAAGACCATGATGACCGTGATGGCGGACCTCTAAACATCCGGGTCCTGCTCCTCATCGGCATGCACCGACAGAGGTGGTGCGCTACGGGCCGTGCCCCGCCCCCCTTTGGAGACTCAGACCATATCTCCTTGTTACTGTATCTGGCCCACATGCAAAGTCACAAACCGTTAAACCCTGTCACTAGACAGGTTAAATTGTGGACACCAGAGGTTGTGAGCACCCTGCAGGACTGTTTTGCGACAACTGATTGGGATGTCCTACAAGCTGCAGCTACTCGGGATGACTCTTCTGTCAGCGGAGGAGACTATGCTGAGTATGTGACTGGGTACATCAGCACCTGTGTTAAGAACATCATACCTACCATAGGAGTCAGGAAGTTTCCCAACCAGAAGCCCTGGGTGAACAGTGATGTACTGAGCTTGCTGCGTGCTCGCTTTGCTGCTTTCCGATCCGGAAATGCAGCTGAGTACAAAGCTGCAAAGTACAGGCTGGAGAAGGCCATAAGAGTGGCCAAAAGACAGCATAGAGAGAAGACGGAGGAGTTGTACTCTCATGCTGATCCCAGGAGAATGTGGCAATGCCTGAACCATATCACAGACTACAGGACCAGATCCAGAGCCACCAACATCGGCTCCCAAGACAGCCTGCCAAATGACCTCAGTGCGTTCTATGCACACTTAGACAGTCCCTCCTCCCCCACCGCCACCCTTGAATACACACAGACCTCGGAATACACACAGACCTCAGCCACCCAACTCCCCTTCCCCACCATCTTGACTTCACTAACACCTCATCAACTCAGCCCCCCTCCTCTCTGCCAGACATCACACCTGCCCAGGTACTCAAAGTCCTGAAAAGTATCCAGCCCAAGAAAGCTGCTGGGCCAGACAATATACCAGGACTCGCCCTCAACGCATGTGGCAACGAGCTGGCTGATGTTCTCACATCCATCTTGTATCTGTCCCTCACCCAACGTATTGTCCGCACCTGCTGTAAAACAACCACCATCGTTCCTCTCCCCAAAAATTATACTTCATTCTGCCTGAATGAGTTCTGGCCAGTAGCACTCACCCCAATCATCGTGAAGTGCTTTGAGAGAGTTGTACTGGCCCACATCCAGAGCAGCATACCATTCACCACCAACCTCCTGCAATATGCCTACAGGTACTAAAGGTCTACCTCAGATGCCATTGCAGCCGCCCTCCACGATACCCTGTCCCATCTGCAAAATAAAGACTCTCACGTCAGGATACTCTTTATTGACTACAGCTCAGCCTTCAACATGGTCGTCCCCCACAAACTCACTCACAAACTGGATGAACTAGGACTACATCCCACCCTTTGTGACTGGCTCCAGGACTTCCTGACGGCCAGGCCCTAGTCTGTCAGGATTGGGAACAGGACCTCGGCCAGCATCACTATGAACTTTGGGACCCCACAGGGCTGTGTCCTCAGCCCCATCCTCTATAACCTCCGTCCTGTTCACTCATGACTGTGTCGCCTCCCACCCCGACAACACCATCCTGAAGTCCGCAGACGACACCGCAGTGGTAGGATACATCACTGGCGGGGACGAGACGGCCTACAGGAGGGAGGTGGACAGTCAGGTGACATGATGTGGGGACAACAATCTAACCCTTAACACAGACAAGACAAAAGAGATGATAGTGGACATGAGGAAGAAAAGGGGACCTCATGGGCCACTGTTTATCTGAGATCTTGAAGTGGAGAGGGTGAGCAGCTTAAAATACCTGGGGGTCCACGTCAGTGATGACCTCATCTGGATACTTTACACCACACAGGTAGTGAAGAAGGCTCAACAGCAGCTGTACTTCCTGAGGAGGCAGAGGAAATTCAGAATGTCACCTAAGATCCTCAGCAACTTCTACAGCTGCATGATTGAGTCTGTCCTCACCACCTGCATCACTGTGTAGTACGGCAGCTTGACTGCATAGGACAGGGGTGTCAAACTGATCCAGTAAAGGGCCTTGCGGGTGCAGGTCTTTGTTCCAACCAAGCAGAAGAACACCTGAGACAATTAGTCAACCAATCATCTTTGCTAAGGCCCTTGATTAGCAGACTCAGGTGTGTTTTTGCTTGGTTAGATCTAGGGATGTCCGATATTGCCCAACTCTCAATTTCTGATACCGATATATCAGACGCAGCTTGATGAGGTGCGCCGGTAAACGCTTCAGGAGCGCATAGACACTATTTCAGTGTCACGCAAGCATTATTTTATCGGTTTTAAAGGGAAAAAAAATTCAATACCGATATTACATTTTTATACTAATATCGGGCCGATAATATCGGTGGGCCGATATCATCGGTCATCTCTAGTTGGAATAAAGACCTGCACGCACACGGACCTTTACTGGATCAGTTTGACACCTGTGGCATAGGACCACAAAAGCCTGCAGAGAGTGGTAAAGGCCACAAGGCCACTATGATCACCAGGACACCACAGCCCTCTCTGGAGAGCTGCCTCCGTCATCAGAAACCTCACTCTTTCTCACTCCTGCCCTCTGTGCGATCTCCCTCCTCTGTATGAATATGCTTCCCTCGTCAGAGTATCAGAACTTCATTCATTCATTTATTCATCTGTTGCTTCCTCCAAATGCCCATTGTATGCCCATGCAACAATGCTACAAGTTTTGATGTTTCATATTGAGAAACTTCGGTTAGGCTGCATTTCGTTGAGCTATAAGTCTTGCATTCAAACTGTGAAGGTCTGCCCACCATGGACTCATATGACTACTGTGGAGACAAAATGTTCATCTCTCATACTCACCATGGTTTCAACCGATGGAAAGGACAGAACGAGGAGCTTCTGTGGGGAACCCTGCACAATAATGGTAGAGAGCAGCTGCAGCTCAGAAAGTTGTGCACCTGCCGCAGTGAGAGGATCCCACATACTGTACACGTATCACAACATCATCAAACACAAGCTGCACGCCACAGCTACAGTACATAAATGGAGCATGAAAACGAAATGGTCTAAACATGTGCAGCAAAGATTTAAAGAGGACATACAAAGCGTTACAACTCTTGCAAGAGTAGCAATCCATCCAGGTAATGAAGAGTTGTGTGTCCCCTTACTAATGCCATGAAATGGTGTGGCCTTCTTATGCATGACGGGCTCTCTCACAGCTTCCATTTTGCATTGCCCCATTGTCACACAGTCCTTTACTTTGTCGACCCGCACATATCCCTCATAGATAAGCCATTGAGGTTGACTTGGTCTCGATAAATGTCTCATTATCCTCTCTCCTGCTACTAGTTATCAATAAATACACACACTTGATTTCTTTTTCTGATCACACCTTATTTAACTGTGCTTGAGTTGAAAATTGTCTTGTTCACGAATCCAAAACACTGATGTTACCTGGAATCTAGTACATTATTAAAATTAATGCAGGCGTTGACCTGCATTTCCATTCTACAAAACTCAATTTCTGCACCGATGCCCGCATCTGCGCAAATGATCCAGGTAAGGCAATGAGATCATATGACCAACTGTCCCATTCACATTTTTGTTCATGTGTAGTGTGTCAATTGTTCTTTCATTTGTTTGCATTGTTTCAGGGTTGTCTGCTCAATGTATTTCTGCTTTAAATGAAAGTGGATTGTAGGCGTTCACTGCATTGTCCAGATTGCAAAATATTGTGTTCTGTCTTCATTGAGGGGCTGCAATTTACAGCATTAGTAAGAGTAAGAGCTTTCATGTGGCAATCATCCTTGAGATACTCCACACTGCCCAGTCAGCTTAAATCCTTATCTCCACCAGTGAGCTGTCATGCATTCCCTCGAAAACTTGTTGCTGCAGGTTCAACAGAAAACTCAGCATCACTTAGAGATGAATGTTTAATGTGATAAAAGCAGGACAACTTGAAAACTGATGATGATTTGTGACATCTGTTTATAACCTGTTCAGCGATTGGTGGGCTACAGAGAACACCACTTAGCGCATGAGCAGGGCGTCTTGACTCACACCGACAAAGAGCAGCAATGATTCTGTTACTGATAGAACCACTGTTTCATTAATCATTGATCAGCTTTGGTGTGCCGTGTCTATCTTTACCTGAGGGTAAAAGTCAAGGTGGGCGGAATTTGTATGCAGAGAGGAAAAACTCTTGTTTGACAATGTGACACAAAGTTACCTTACACTCCATGTGTAACACTTATCATTGAGCAATCCTGACATGTATGGTTCTCATTACAGAGCTTTATGCGGCATTTGATCATATTGCAATATGATGACTTTAACAGGGCCATTACAGCAGTTACTTCAGCAACCCTGGTAATCTTATCACAGTAAGGGATCTCATCATTGTTTGGTTTCTGACTGAGAATTCTTGTTAGAATACGATTGTTTCTGAACTTTCTTTTTTCATCATTTAAGGGTTTTCCACAGTTGACATCACACACAAGCCTGGTGTGTCAAAACACAACTGTAAATGCTTGGGTGAGTTGAGATGTGTGTGTATGTTGTATGTGTGATGCAGAGAAAAGAAAACTCAAATTGAACGACCTTGAGCAAATTCATTAAATGAGCGTGACAATGAATTTACTATCACCTTTGAACACCAGTTACGTAACAGAAGACGCAACATCATTGACTGTTCTTGATATTGCATTCCATCTAACACTGTTTCACCACTATATCAATCCCTGGAAGTAGGTGCTGTTAATAAGGAAAATATTTAGTTAATAATATGAATCCGATATCAGCATAAAGTATCACAGATAGAATGTTGCAGGATGTTAGCTGTGCTTCTATTTAGGTTTTGATCACAAGTACAGACAGCTAGATCAAGTCATACAATGACTTTATTCTTCAAGTGATTTGATAAATTTTTCATATCCAGCTTCATCCATTAGGCCATCAAGCTCTGCAGGCTGTTCAATTGTCATCTTGATTAGCCAGCCTGTGAGAGAGATATTAAGCTGTACAGTTAAAAACAAGACGAATATACATTGCAACATACAGTATTCAACTACTACAACAAGTATTACTGCTGTTACTGTTACAGTTGCTAGAGTGGCCTTTCAGCATTGCTCAAATATAACCTCTGCCCTGCTCCTGTTGTGACTCTACGCCATCAGAAATTGAGGTGTCGATTGTGAAGCCAAAGATGTACATGTTCAACAAAAATTCACAGATTCATGGCTGTCTTGACTACTTTAAAGGTCAGAGACTTGATGGAAGTGGGTGAGAATAACAGTGCAGTTGCTGATGTAATTATAATGCATGAATATATGTATTAAAATGTATATATTTCTGTGTATTTCTTCTGGATATTTGTCTGGATAAATTGCTGTAATGACAATGAAGAAAGATTTCTGATTCCTGAGGTTCTACAAAATAAATGGTCACACATTGAAACTCCAGATCTTATATGCTTTTGCAGTAATACAGCTCAAATCAGTGTTTTCAGAAAAGCACTGACAATATTCAATATTCAAATGCCAGATGTGTGGATAAAATTGGCATCAGTGCAGCCAATATCTTCATCATATTGTACTTTCATTGCATCAGTTGCATCAGTTGTTCACTATTGTTATTTTTCACCCACACCATGTCACGTCTTTCAGTTGAAAATGAAAAATGACCCATAACTAATGTGAGTAATATTTCAAAGTCAGTTTTGTCCCACGTGGTAAAAATGTCAACGTGATGCAACCCATGTAGGGGAGGAAAATCACAACAGTTCGTATTCCATCTTGATTTTAGTCTGTTTCTGTCTTGCCCTTCAAATCTTTTTACTTGCATATTTACTGTATATAACACATACATACACATAATAAGGCTTATTTATTTGCAAGGGCAGTCGTAATGTAAAAGTCATTGAATGCAAAGCCATGATTTTATACACTACACAGATACTGATAAATGCATGGACTATATGTCCATTAAAAATAATAAAAGCAAAGATTAATCGACAAGATTTAATGACCACTGTAGTCAGAGGGATGTATTTTATGTAGCAATATGTTTTTCAACTATGCCATTTTTTTTACAATTGCTTTAATGTGAATGCAAAGTTCCAAAAATATGCTGCATAACCATAAGACCAACGATAAATTGCTCACCATCAGCATAACAGGATTTATTCACAAATCCTGGATTCTCTGCCAGCTCTGAGTTGATCTCCGTCACTTCTCCAGTCAAAGGAGAGTAAAGCTCACTGGCAGCTTTGACACTTTCTAAGGCACCAAACTCCTCTGAAACATAAATGAAGTGATGAAGTAATATTTCAAAAATGTATCCTAGCAAACTGTCAGGAATGGTGGATTCTTTGGAAACGCACCCATTTGTTCAAGTCTTTGGCCAACTTCTGGTAGTCCACAGTAAACCACATCACCTAATGCTTCCTGCAATGATAATCAAAGCAATTCTTCACGTTGTGTTCACGGACTTCATGATGTTTCAGTTTTCTTATATTTCTTTGGGGTCCAAGAGAGCAGGTGAATGGGTTCCAACTACATCTTGCTCAACATCTTTGACGTCAAGCCTTGTCCCTAACTGCTGGTTCTCATCAGTTCAACCATTCAGTGCATCCATCCCTTTCTGTCTGATGCCAAGCCACCCCTCCACCCCGAAAATGGCACAGCACAGTCTGACCTTCATCACCGATACTTGGTAACTGGTGTGTCAATCAAAAATAGTAGTTAAGTAAAGCAACAACATTTTCTGTTAAACATGGAAATCATCAAGAGTGCCAAGGAATGACTGACAACTCCGCAGCATGGAATTACATTCAGCCTAAAGACAGGTAATGAGATGCCAAAACTCTCTACTGTCTTGAACAATCAAGTCATGTGCGCGTAAATACAGGAGCTGCAACAAATTTGGCGTTTGATCCTGTTCCCGTTTGAATGTCTTCATTTGCGGCTATGCAGTCAATCAGTCAAGCCACATACGATTTACAGCAAACCATCGTGCCGCAAGATATTTTCATTATTTTCATAAGGTTTCTAACAGTTGATGTGTGATATGGCCTACATGATCGGCAATGAATTTTGCAGGGAAAGATGTCAAAAAGATGAACTTCTTAAATAGAAGTGTTTTAATGAGGTGTGGTAATCTCTATCTGCATGGGAGGCAGTCAGAGCAGTGTGATGGGGAAGCCTTACATCATGTGTCTTGGTGTTGTAATCAAATGTAGAATCACAAGATCAGTATTTGCTGCAAATTTTGCCAAAAAAAGTGGGAGAGGTGCTCTGTTTGTGCAACACGGCACAACACAGATGGTCAAGTGCCACTCATGCAGATTTACTCTCAGCATTACTCACACTTCCCAAGAAGTAGCAGCACAGCTAATGCATCTACACATAGAGTCAGCAGACATTTAAAAAGAACTTTGTGGCTACTGGGCCCCATACAAATCCTGTTTCCTATTTTGCTCATACAATAGATTATAGATAAAACAGAGAGACACAATCAATGTAAATTTTCCACTGTGTTACATTCAAATCATATATTTTTGACACATTGGATCTCAGAACAACAGCATAAATAGATTGGCCTGCAATAAAATAGCTGTTAAGGTAATGATAAGCTTCTTTCCTTTGGACCCTCAAATATAGCACCTATACAAATGTGCTGTAGCAATCATCGTCAATAGCCATAAAACTACTTTTGCTTGCTATAGTATTTACCATGGTGGACAAAGGGCATTGGTGAAATTTACCCTTTGGATATTAGCACATCTATGTTTGAATGCTACTGAAAACCTCTTCACCTCTCAATTCTAATTAGTGTGCCAATAACTAAACTGACTTACCTGAGCAAAATTACTGATACCAACTGTACCAATTCCACCTTCGACACGTACCCACTCGTGTTTCTCTGTAAACTTCAGGGCTGCAAACAGAGCAAAGACAAGGTTTGTGAAAGTTATGAAACTCCCTCCAAAGATTAACCCTCCAGACAACACAAGTCACAACCTTGGGTATGTGGTGAGAGCAGACGGGTGAGGTAGAGCCTCAGCGCTTGTCTTGAGAGGATTCGAAAATGCTACGACAAAACTTATGAAAAAGATCATTTCTACCACTCAGCGCCATGCATGTAATTCATGTATGTTTTGAGTCATTTCAGTTATTAGAGCCAAATTGCCAAAGTTGCATAACCAACTGACCACAAGGGCCTCCGCCACACTTACATCGAAGTTCACTAGAGCACTGCCATGCAGTTTTTATCAGAATGAAAACGTGGCTAAAATGTGAAAATTACTTACGCTTGAAACAACTCACAACACCATTTTCAATTGCCATCTTTTAGGCTAAATAAGGTTGATTCCAGAAACAGTCCTTCAAGTCTCCTACGCCCTTACACCTTTCAAAACAGCAAGAAGAGGATATTTTTGCCCTGTAGTGTATATGAATGATAACTGTGGTATGAACTAACTGTGAAAGTGCAAAGGCAATTGAGGTATGCCAAGAGGCCGCTATAAACCCCTTCCTTGGCTAAATACAATCTTAACCTATATGCATGAGCAAAGAAGGCTGATATGGGCAGCCAAACATAACCTGTAGTCCATATGTAAATTTGAAAGTAATGTGTTTGTGTGTTTGGAGAATCTAACCCTGAAAGATCAAGGGTCACAACCATGTCACTGATCCAAACATTTCCATTTTGTGCCTTTCTTCTGCCTGTGGTCTATCACAAATGGCTACATTTACCACAACTAAACAAGAACATGGTTAAAAGCAAGATCAGGATTCTTGCATAAAACTGTGGAGGATTGCGTGAAAACTTTTCATTCTAATGAAAAGTTTCAATGAATACGTGTAACCTCCCAAGAAGATTCCAGCAACGGTCCTTCAAGTCTCCTACGCCCTTTAAGACGTGATAGAGCGATGTTTCATTTGAGTGGGAAACAACAAGAAATATGAATGTTAAGACACGTGATACAGCGATGTTTAAAATGAGTGGGACACAATAATCAATATGAATGTTCAGACACGCGATATAGAGATGTTAAAGATGAGTGGGAAACAATATGAATATCATTGGCCAGTGGCATATGCTGAAATTTGTTGACTTCATCATTCATTGCGATATCCCACGTGGTTTAAGGATGGACTTCAATTGAAATCACTTGAACGTCTTCGCAAAGTTTCAGGAACGACAGTTAAATGCGTTGACCTCAGGACGATCAAAAAAATAACAACAGGTTTGAGGCAGATAGTGGGATTGTTTAGTTTGATCGAAACGCTTGAGGCAGGATTTTAACGTCTATCACAGCAATTAAAGTCACAAAATCTTACCAAGCAATTGTACACAATTTGATGACTTTAGTCCTCATTTGTACGAAACCGAAGATTTACAGAGCTTGACCTGGCTGATGTGGGGACTAAGTCGTAGAGCGAGATTCGACTCTCCGTAATGTGTCAGCTGGCCATCATTAGGTTTAGAAGTTTTATATTACTGTTTTCTCCGCACATGTTCGAAAAAATTGACCTTAAATAAGAGCGCTAGAACTTTTCAAGAGGTAGCGTGTCCCTGCTCGCTACGCTCCCCGGGGACGTAGCGGGACGGTGGGATAGTGACACGAAATGTCGGGCCCCCCCTCCCTTCACTCCTTCTGACACATCCACACACACTGTAGACATGTTGGACTTCTACCTGACCAGAGGACAGAGGCCGAGCTCAGTGTCCGCGGAGAGTCGCTCCTCCACACCAGTCGAGCCGTCGCAAGCCTGTGCGCGAGCTTTGCGGAGAGACACCGTAAAGCTGCCGCCGTCATCGCCATCTTCACTCACAGTGCACGGCCGTTTGCTCGCTCAACAGGAGCGAGGGGGCGGCAAACGCCATCCCCCGGTTAGCCGCCAAGAGGCGGGGAAGAGAGGAGATGGGGCGGAGATCCAAGGGGACGCCCTCCTCCATCCAGGGAGAAATGGGGGCGGCTGAAAGCCTCGCTGCTGGGGGTTCTCACGGTCTGGATTTAAATGTCCGTCAAATATGCTCAGCAACATTTTCCAAACAAGGCTAAGGAAGCCAGAAATTTAATTTCAGATATTAATTTGAAATCCAGGGGGCCTTGGCCATTTAAATTCTTTTGAGTTTAACTGATGTGGCATTTGTTGACGTTGCACAGCATTCTCTTTGCTAGTCAACATAAGTACATACATATGAGAAGCACAGGTGCTTGGATGGTAGGTAGGTGGGACGATTTAAAGTACAGTATATTTGAATAAACATTGAAAGCAGCAAGACTGCTAGCCCAAGATAAGTGGTGGAAAATGGATGGATGGTTCGAAAGCGACGGCCAGCGCTAGTTAAGGCGTTACTTCGGCACCTGAGGTTATTTGCTGTATTCTGGATCTATCCTGTTTAATTCTAGAAGGTGTAGAAATTTGTAGATCATGGATAAATCTTCAAATTTCTTGCACTCAGTGCAACCTCAAATTCACCTTGACGGTGTCTGTGGCAGGTCCGTCATAGGCCTTAAGTATGGGAGACGGCTAGAAACCCTGATGTTTTCCACTATGAACACTGAATTGTTTCAGAGGGTCATGCAGGAGCAAAGGTGGGCCTCTCCCTAAGTTCACTGGTACAGTAACATGTTCAACTTCAAGTGTCGTTGGCTGCACCTTTAGACCAGTCGTTTCATCTGTCATCTAGAAGCAGGCTTGTAACTGTGAAGATCAAATCAACGACAGTGGTGTTGTCAGATAAGCTGAGGGGTCTCCCATAGGCATTCCCTGAGGCGCAGTCATTATAGCACAGGGAGGAGGGCAATGAGTGGAAAACACATATCTGCACAGCACCTGTGATGATGATCTGGAAGCTGACCCCTTACGCAGGACTGCTCGTGGACCTGCGCGCAGCCCCCCATCACACACTCTGCAAATGCTCAACATAGGACTACTCACGATTCTTTGACTAAATAATGAGTGTGGCCCACAAACTGTTAGTGATTTTCAAATTTGGCCCACTTCATACTGAAGTTGAATAGCCCCGCTCTACACTGTCCAACAAAGAATTTAATGAAAGAGTTAATTTTTTTAGACAGAGATGTTGTAAAATAAGCAACGGCAATAGTTGCTAACACTGTACTTCGAAACGAGAAATATGGAACTGATCTGTCCCTGGTAACTTGACCGATCAGCTGGTCCAGGATCTGGCGAGGTGCAGGTGGTTTAGCATCCAGAACGAAAAGTCCGCGGACAGCTGCACCACAGCAAAGCTGACGTTTTTTAACCGAATGTCATTCAAGAGTGCAGCAGATTTGGTTATTAGTTCAAAATGTGACAAGATTTTTTAAATATCTAGAGGCTGATTTTCTTTAACATTACATAATTAGTAACTTTATGAAACACGGGGAAAAATAGTTCATGATTTGTTAAAAAGGTTTGTCAGTGGCTATTGAAAATTGGACGTTTTTCCTTTTAAATAGAGCATGCAAGTGATGATCTGAAAATGTAACCGTTACTGAGATGAACAGAGAGTGCTGAATGTTTATCTGTTTGCCACCTTGCTGTCCATCCATCCATCTATCTTCTGCCACTTGTTCGGGGCTGGGTAGTGGGGGCAGCAGTCTCAAGAGGGAAGCCCAGACTTCCCTCTCCCCAGACACCTCCTCCAGCTCCTCTGGGAGTCGTTTCCAGGCCAGCTGGGAGACAAGGTCCCTCCATTGTGTCCTGGGTCTTCCTCAGGGTATCCTCCCAGTGGGACATGCCCAGAACACCTCCCTGGGAGGGTGTCCAGGAGGCATCCGGAAAAAATGCTGGAGCCACCTCAACTGGCTCCTCTCGATGTGGACGAGCAATGGCTCTACTTTGAGCTCCCTCCAGGTGACAGAACTCCTCCGAACAAGTTCCGCCACCCTGCAGAGGAAGTTCATTTTGGCCGCTTGTATCCGAGATCTTGACCTTTCGGTCATGACCCAAAGTTTATGACCACAGGGTAATAGACCAGTACGACGGACCGGTACATCGATCGAATCACTGCCACCGCTGCACTTATCAATCGGTCAATCTCCTGTTCCATTCTACTGTTCACTTGTGAACAAGACCCCAAGATACTTAAACTCCTCCACTTGAGGCAGGAGCTCCTCTCTAATCCGGAGGCTGAAAACCACCTTTTTCCGGTCAAGAACAATGGCCTCAGATTTAGAGGTGCTGATTCTCATCCCGGCCATCTCGCACTCGGCTGCAAACCGCCCCAGCACATGTTGGAGGACCTGGTCTGAGGGCACCAACAGGACAACATCATCTGCAAAAAGCAGCAATGAGATCTTGTGGTCCCCAAATCAGATCCCCTCCGGCCCCAGGCTGCACCTAGAAATCCTCTCCACAAAAAATCCACAGGACCGGTGTCAAAGGGCAGCCCTGCCGGAGGCCAACATGTACTGGGAGCAGATCTAACTTGTAGCCGGCAATGCAAACCAAGCTCCTGCTCTGGTCGTACAGAGACTGCACAAACCTTTGTAGGGGCCCATGGACTCCATACTCCCGGAGCACACAACCCACAGAGCACCACCAGGGACTTAGTTGAATGCCCTCTCAAAGTCCACAAAGCACATGTGGGCTGGTTGGGCAAACTCCCATGATCCCTGCAGCACTCTGTGAAGAGTGTAGAGCTGGTCCAGTGTTCAATGGCCGGACAGAACCCACATTGGATCTGAGATTCAAAATATCAGCCGGATTCTCCTCTCCAGTGCCCTAGAAAAGAGTTTCCTGGGGAGGCTGAGGAGAGTGTTCCCTCTACAGTATAATTGGAACACACCCTTTGGTCCGCCTTCTTAGGTAGAGGGACCACCAACCCGGTCTGCCAGTCCAGGGGCAATGTTCCTGACTGCCATGCAATGTTGCAGAGGCGTGTCAGCCATGACAACCCTGCAACATCCAGAGACTTGAGGTACTCAGGGACGATCTCGTCAACCCCCGGCGCCGTGCTACCTTGGAACTTTTTGATCACCTCGGTGACTTCAGCATGGATGATGAACAAATCCACCTCTGAGTCCCTAGCCTCTGCTTCCTCTGTGGAAGACGTGCCAGTGGCATAGAGGAAGTATCCTCGAAGTATTCCTGCCACCACCCGTTTATATCCTCAGTTGAGGTCAGAAGCTCCCCGCCTCCACTGTAAACAGTGTTGGTAGGGCACTGCTTTAATTTCCTGAGGCGCCAGACGGTTTGCCAGAACGTCCTCAAGGCCAACCTATAGTCCTCCTCCATGGCCTTTATAGGGGGTCCGGAGCTGCTCTTGGTCTGACCTGTCACCAGAGACCTTTTTGCCTTTTGAGACCCTACCGGGAGCCCCTACAGAGGCCCCTAACAATTTAGCTCTCAGGATCATTCAGGCATTCAAACCTCTCCACCACGGTAACGTGGCAGCTCAGGGATGGGATCTTGTTGTCATTGTTAATTATTGTGAGAAATCATTAATGAGATCAGTGTCTTCACATACTGTAGATGAAAAGCATTAATCATCATTAATGATGTATAAGTAAATGCAAACTGAGCAAATTCATTATTTCAGAGGAGCGCATCAAACTGGTGGCCATTCATTTGACTTAGTACCCATGAAACTGCCTCCATCACTGCCAGAGTGATGCATCTCAGCAGCTAGAGGACTGTTTCAGGAAGGCTGACCGGGGCATTTTTGAACACCCAGGCCTGGAGGTTTTTGCTGACAGTGTCTGTGCTGCATCAAGCACTGCACAGACACTGTCACAGTAAGAAAACAAATCCGAGTCTTCCAAAATCAGAAGCCCTGGATGACCAGCAAGGTCAGGAAGCTGCTGAGGGAGAGGAGCACTTGTTTTAGGTCTGGCGACGCGGCTCTCTACTGCACGACAAACGCCAACCTGAAAAGGGGCATCCGAGAGGCCAAGTTGGAGTATAAGAAAAAGATCCAGGACCACCTGGAAAGCAATAACAGGCAAGTGTGGTCGGGTGTCCAGCACACCACCAACAACAGGACCAACCGTGGTGCCGTGGGGAGTGATGCAGCGCTGGCAGAAGATCTCAACCACCACTTTGCAAGGTTCGAGGTGGAATCGTCAGAGACCCCCAGAGCCCATCATATGACCAACGACCTCTCTTTCAGGGTAGAAGAGCAAGAGATGAGACGCACACTGCGGACCCAGAAGTGGACTCTCTCATCACCTAAGCTGAAGTCACCGTGGTAGTTAAAAAGCTACACGGTGGCAAGGCGCGGGGGGTGGACGAGATCCGCCTCGAGTATCTCAAGTCTCTAGATGTTGCAGGGCTGTCATGGCTGACACGCCTTTGCAACATCGCATGGCAGTCGGGGACAGTGCCCTTGGACTGGCAGACCGGGGGGGTGGTCCTGGGGGGTGGTTTAAGAAGGGGGACCGGAGGGTGTGTTCCAATTACAGAGGGATTACACTCCTCAGCTTCCCCGGGAAAGTCTATGCCAGGGTGCTGGAGAGGAGAATCCGGCCGATAGTGGAACTTCAGATCCAGGAGGAACAGTGCGGGTTCCGTCTTGGCCGTGGAACACTGGACCAGCTCTACACTCTCCGCAGAATACTGGAGGGATCATGGGAGTTTGCACAACCAGTCCTTGTGCTTTGTGGACTTGGAGAAGGCATTCAACCGGGTCCCTCACGGTGCTCTGTGGGGGGTGCTCCGGGAGTATGGAGTTCATGGCCCCTTATCATGGGCTGTGGGGTCTCTATACGACCGGAGCAGGAGTTTGGTCCGCATTGCCGGCAGTAAGTAAAACGTATTCCCAGTGCATGTTGGCCTCCGCCAGGGCTGCCCTTTGTCACCGGTCCTGTTCATTATCTATACTGACAGGATTTCTAGGCGCAGTCAGGGTCCGGAGGGGGTCCAGTTTGGGGACCACAGGATCTCATCGCTGCTTTTTGCAGACGATGTTGTCCTGTTGGCACCCTCAGACCAGGACCTCCAGCGTGCGCTGGGGCGGTTTGCAGGAGAGTGCGAGATGGCGGAGATGAAAATCAGCACCTCCAAATCTGAGGCCATGGTTCTTGACCGGAAAAGGGTGGTTAGCACCCTCCGGATCGGAGACGAGATCCTGCCTCAAGTGAAGGAGTTTAAGTATCTTGGGGTCCTGTTCATGAGTGAGGGTAGAATAGAACGGGAGATCGACTGACAGATCGGTGCAGCGGCGGCAGTGATGCGGTCGATGTACCGGTCCGTCGTGGTAAAGAAGGAGCTGAGCCGGAAGGCAAAGCTCTCATTTTACCGGTCGATTTACGTTCCTACCCTCACCTGTGGCCATGAACTTTGGGTTATGACCAAAAGGACAAGATCTCGGGTACTGGCAGCTGAAATGAGTTTCCTCCGCAGGGTGGTGGGACGCACTCTTCAAGATAGGGTGAGGAGTTCTGCCACCTGGAGGAGCTCAAAGTAGAGCCGCTTCTCCTCCACATCGAGAGGAGCCAGCTGACGTGGTTCGGGCATCTTAACCGCATGCCTTCCGGACGCCTTCCTAGGGAGGTATTCCGAGCATGTCCAACTGGGAAGAGGCCGCGAGGAAGACCCAGGACGCGCTGGAGGGACGATGTCTCCCAGCTGGCCTGGGAACGCCTCGGGGTCCTCCCAGAGGAGCTAGAGGAGGTGTCTGGGGAGAGGGAAGTCTGGGCTTCCCTTCTGAGACTGCTGCCCCCGCAACCTGGCCCCGGATAAGTGGCAGAAAATGGATGGATGGATGGATGGACACCCAGAGGGTCAGAGTGGGCCGGCACCTCCCCACAGCCATCAGACTCAGCACAGGTTCACCTCAGGGCTGTGTACAAAGCCCCCTATTCTACACCCTCTACACCCATGACTGCACCTCCACCCATCACAGCAACACCATCATCAAGTTTGCTGACGACACCACACTAGCGGGGCTCATCACTGATGATGAGATGATGATGAGTCAGCCTACAGGGATGAAGTGGAGGAGCTGTCAGACTGGTGCCAAAACAACAATGTGCTCAAGAACGAGGAAAAGACCATGGAGCTAATTGTCGATTTCAGGAGGAAGACTCACAACATCATATCCCCTCTAATCAATGGGAACTGTGTGGAGAGGGTCTCTGATTTCCAATTCCTGGGGGTCAACATCAGGAAGGATCTGACCTGAGGACCTCAAACTGCTGGACTGGGGGAGAAGGCTAGGAAGAGACTATTTCCTGAGGATTCTCAGGGGATACAACATCCCAGAGACACTTATAGAGATATCCTTCTATCGCCGCACAGTAGACTGCCTATGTGCATGGTTCTCCAACAGCACAGTAGCGCAGAGGAATGAACTCCAGAGAGTCAGGCCACCAAGGGAATTATTGGCAGTTCTCTCCTCTCAGCGCAAGAACCTTACAGTTCCCACTGCAGGAGGAATGCAAACAGGATCCTCCAGGACCCCTAACACCCAGCTAACAGACTGTTCGAACATCTGCCCTCAGGCAGGCGTTATAGGGCAATAGATTCAAAGCTTTACTGTCATACGTACAGTATGAAACAAGTTTCCCTGCACAATGAGGTTTGACAGTGAAATGCTAGATCTCCAATCCACAATGAGAACACTCCAGTCAACCCTCACCACTCCATCATCACTGCCACTATTTATACTGTCTATCTATACTGTATATATTGTCTGCATAAATTTCTTCTATATATCTTTTTTTCTTTTATTCTCATTTCTATTTCTTTTGCACCGGAATTCAGCACCTTAATTTCATTGTACAATGCAATTGCTGTAATGACAATAAAAGATTCCTGATTCCTGAAGTAGCCCTCGTTCTCAAAAAGGTTGGTGACCCCTGCTCTACAAATACCAGCGAGTAGAACTGTTGATCAGAAACAGACCCAACTCGACAAAGCTTTTGTGTGCTAACTACCGCCAACCTCTGTGTGTGCTCAAGATAACATAGTCTGTGTTCCTCTTCACTTGAAAAGACCTAGGACCCTACTTTGTAGAAAATAAAGGTTTTAAGGAGATGGTAAGCTCTTGAACCATGCTGCGCAATACCAGCTCGAAAACACATGATGGTGAGGTATATCACATCATGCAAAAGGAGATGCATTTTATATTAGTAACATGCACCTTTTCATTTTGATGTACTGTAGATGTGTCCAATTTTTTTTTATAAATGAGCGGTCATGTGCTGCCTGCTAATGTTTTATTTTCAAATGTTTTATTGCTCAAAGGTTCTTTGAAGTAAGTAACGTACTACATGTTGTTACGGCTTCTCCTCCACACTCTGCCCCTCCTCCCCCGCCTTCCTCCCACAGACTCACAGCTCGTGCTCAGCGTGCTCTCAGGCGCACCTGAGTTGAGTTGCCACTAATTGTTGTTTGATTGACTGGCAGTTTGGCAGAGGGTGATTGGTGGATCTCCTCATCTCCCAGAGTACTTAAACCTGGCTCTTCTGACCTTTGGCGCCAGATCTTCCCAAAGAGACACCTGGCAAGTATCGCGTCTTGATGTACACGTATTGCTGTCCGTATACGTGTACCATCTCCCTTGTCTCCAGATTTATTCTAAAGACTAACCTGCTTTTCCCTGCCTCCGCCGACTACCCCCCCACTGCACTCCGGTCCGCCAGCCCACTGACGAAGCCCTGGTCCACCACCTCCTCCTGCCGAGCCACCCGAGCCTCAAACTGCCTTC
>OMPJ01041114.1:4321-34737 GCA_900312935.1 Carapus acus
TTCAGTAAAATAACTCTCATTCTTCTTCATATGTTCAAACCGTCTTAATTGTCAGATAATGAACACATAAACAGATGTTCCATACTGTTTATAGCTATAACTCTTCACGGTGGATATTTTGATTGTCTGATTTACAAATAGAGAAGTGGGATGTGTATATACACTTTGCAAGTGTGCACTTTAATACAGTTAGGAGTAATCATACTGTTTGTTCTGGTTGCCTATTCAACAGATTTTACTGCACAGCTGTTGCATCAAAACATGACTTTGGCTAGTCTCAGTTATGTTGACACAAAATTTTGACTCCCTATAGGCTGCATCATCACAGCAAATCATCCATCTGTACCATCTCATATCTCCCAAATCTACAACTGAAACACTGACCACCCTTCATGTCTTCCTCCTCTACATCCATAAACCTTTGCTGTGGTTATGTCCCTTTCCTCAAAAGTTTGTCAACTTATCAATGTTATTTATTTATAAACTGCCTGCCTGTTAATAACCTTTATCTGGACTGTCTCTACGACCTTGATTAAATTCACATTAACAGACGTATTCCAAGAAGAAATTAAGAGCTGACATTTTCTTCTGTCTGAATTGTGATTTACAGCTGAAATTACGATACAGAGTCTCATGTAACGCTGTCCCATTCAGGCTTGGTCAAATGATTTGCCAGGTGGGACTAGCAAACCCTCAAAGAATCCTGTAAGAAAGTTTGTCAACATAAGTACCCTGTGGATGTTAGTGTGAAATCAACTACATGTTGAGATGAATGCTCAAATATTTTGTAGATTCCCCACAGTACATCAAATCTTAAACATACTGCCATATCAAAGCTAAGGCATGATAAATAAATTGTTGTCATCTTAGCACCTAGGGGGTCTCCAATTCTTTGCACCTGACAAATCTTCACTGATTCACAGTCTAGCTGGTAAAACACATTCAGTCTATGAAGCCCATGTTAGAAAAGGAATCTTACCTGTGCTGAGGAGTTGTTGGGTGTCAGGGTAGACAGGTCGCGACAATCACCCAAAGTTACAGAGGTAATAAATGTGATCACTGTTGTTACCATGGCAACTAATAGACTTTCAAGTACCCTGAGAAAGACATTTCTCATTGTAAAGAAAAATTGTACCTCTCTGTAATAGGTTTAAATCTGAATCATAGACACTTCTCTGATGTCGGGGGAAATAATCACACAGGAATCACTATAAAGGAATTCTTAGGAAGAGTCACCTGATAAACTTGGCCTTAGGGTGGATATGCCTGATGCGATACTTGGCTAGGATTTCATTGATGCAATTGAAAAGGGCTCCAAGCAGGCCGCCTACTATGCCCATCAGGATAAAGAAGGTCAAGTCTACTGCTGTCCACAGGTGGCAGTTGTTGTCATTATCCGGACACTGAAAAAAACATCGTATTTAAGGTTTATACCTGAGTTACGTGATACATAAATAATGTAAAATTTGTTCATTGCATTCAGAACTTAACATACACTTGTCCATTATCAATGAATGCACACATGCATCCAAACTCTACCATGTAACTGTACATGTACATGCATCAGCCAACAGTGTGCATGGTGTTTCAAAGGGTTGACTATTGATGCATTTACTATGAAATACAGTGAAAGATATATCTTGCAAAAGCGATGGGACACATTATTATCAGCTGCTTGGTGGAATCTGAGACAATGATCATGTATGGGCGAAGCCTGGTTGATGTAATCCTTGGAGGGAACTTCAGTTGTCTGCCCAGGTCCACTTCCAGTTGCCAGTCGTTGGCGGAGGTGAGGAGGCCAGACGTTGTCTGTGGTTATATGTTTAGGTTTCTCTCCGGCTCTGTGGAACATTATGGTCTTTGGTTTGTGGTGGCCTTTGCTGGTGTTGATGGCGGGGGCGATGCTGTCAGGGACTGCCCTGAGCACCTAGCGCTTTCACCATGCCAGCGATCGCGACCGTCTCCAAGGGCTTTTGGGCAGCTGCTGAGTAGGTATTCCAGGGAGCCCCGTCCTGAGCAGAGGAGACAGGATGGTGTCTCTGTTTTACCCCAGACGTGAAGGTTTGCTGGGCTGGGAAGGACATCATAAACAGCCTGGACCAAGAACCTGATGCGATGAGTGTCTGCTTTCCAGATGTTGGACCAGGTGACTTTCCGTTGCAGAAAATTCTCCCATTTAGTCTAACTACCTTGCTGCTCCATTCCCACTATTCTGCTTGCTCGTACTTCCTCCAAGCCTGCCCCCACTTCCTCCTGGATCAGGTGTTGGCACTCCTTGCCCTGGGCATTGTCAACTCTGGTTGACAGAAAGAATTGCCAATACCTGCACACCCTGTTCCAATGGACCCCACCACTGCCTTCTGCCTCAACCGTGACTCAGCCACATCTAGGGCTTTGCCTGCGTTCCATTTCCTGCCTGTTTGCACCTAGATACCAGCTGATGCCACCTTTGGATATCTGGATTCTCTGTATTGCAATGCTTCCCATGTTATGGACACCATGAGGTCTTCAGTGAGGCCACTGATTGGAAGGTGCAGGATGTTCCTGGTGCTATACAGAGCAGAGCTGCTTAAGCTGCACGGTAGACCAAGCTGTCTCTGCAGGTAGCTGCTGATCTTTCTCTCCATACCCTCGACTGTTGTTATAGGTACTGTGTACACTAGCAGATGCCACAAGATCGGGGGCAGGATGAAATTCTGGTAAATCCAGATCCAGGCCTTGAACATCCCTGGCAGACCTATCTTGTCAACCCGGCTAAGGTAGTCTTCAAGTTCTTTGTTGGTTCTCTGGATGGAGTACTTCCAAAAGGTCTTAACTGGCTTTTCTGTGATGGATGGGATTGTGGCTCCAGCCAGTGAGAGGCGGAACTTGTCCATAGCTTTCCCTCTCTTGAACACTAGAGATCTTGATGCTACTGGCTTAAAGCTCACCCTTGCCCAGGTGATGAGGCTCTCTAGGCCTTGGAGAATCCACCTGCTGCCTGTTATGGATGTAGTAGTGACAGTTAGGTCGTCCATGAAGGCTCTTATTGGGGGCTGACGAACTCCTGATGTTGTCAAGGGGCCAATCTGATGTACCTGATCCAGCGGTGACTCTTAAGCCTGAAGTTACTGTAGTAATCCAGAATAAGGTTTGAGACGGAGGGCGAGCTCAACAAGCTTGTGTGGGATAAAGCCATATGCATTGGCGAGATTGAGCCATAGCACAGTGAGGTCCCCTTTCCCGTCACGTGCCTCCCTGAGGAGTTGTGTTGACACACCAGTATGTTCCAAGCAGCGAGGCACTCAAGGGATTCCACCCTTCTGCACAAAGGTGTCAATGTAGCTGTTCTTCAGAGGGAACTCTGTTAGTCGTTGTGACAAGACACTGAAGAAAATCTTGCCTTTGATGCTTGGCAGCGAGATGGTTCGAAACTGACTGACGTCCTTGGAGTCTTCTTCCTTAGGGATTTACACACCCTCAGCGCACCTCCATTGGTTAACAGACTAGGCTGCCACTGCGCTTATCCCCAAGGAGCTTCATGGAGAGAGTGAAAGGTTTGGCAATGAAAGCAGCGAGCTTTCTTGCTCTTTCCTTCTCCCACCTTCGGTGGCATTCTGCTCTATGCAGCGTCATGAGCTTCTTCCTCAAGATGTTTCGAAGCTAGCCACCTTATGCTGTTGTTTGAGGCTTCGAAGTTCCTTACGCAGTTTGTGGATCTGGGTGGCTCTGCGCTTCATAGTGCAGCTGGCCTTGATGTTACTCCTCTCAATGTGGCCAAACCTCTCAGCTGCATAGCTGACGATTGCCGTCATGGTCTCGAGCTGATGGCCTACTCCCACCTTACTTGTGGATCTTGCACACATCAGTGTCAAACTGAGACCACAATGACTGGTTCTTCGCTGGAGGCCATTTGATCCGCTTCTGTTGGACCATTTAGCATGAATAGGAAGGCTCTACTGCTTGGAGGGACTGGGCTTCCTGGCTGGGCTCCTCCTGCGTCTCACCAGGATTAGATCCTGTGCGTTGAAGTATATTCTCCTGCTCCCTGTATTACATCCTGGCCAGATACAGTTTTAGGCCTTTCATGTTTTTACACACCTTTCCGCGGATCCATCTTGAATTTGTAGTCATGTTTCCGTTTGCATAGTTCGATATCGTTGGGTCTGTGCTGTTGGGGTTCTCACCCCCCCTCCTCGGACTCACCTGAGAGTATTTCTCAGAGGGTTTTTCCGTAGCAATTTGGGGTTTCTCCCTCGTGGAAGACACAGGTTGAGGTGCTAGCCCTTCCTGTCCCGGGTACCGTCTTTCCGGGCTATCGATTGTCTTTCCAATTGTCACCAAACTGTCCTTGGTTGCCACCCAGTCTGTTCCTGAGTGTCACTGGCTACGCCAGCTTCAAAGGTGAAAGATACATCTTGCGGATGCGCTGGGACACATCATCAGTGATATTGTATCCTAGGACCATCGAGGGTTTCGGGTCTTTCAACATCAAATCCCCTCAGCCCATGCGACCTGGCCAGGGTTATAAACCCCGGCCTGTGTCCCAGCAGCGTTTGTCCACGAATCTGCTCTCTTAATCAAAAGCCATTTTGTGGCTTTCTATGCGGCTTCAGTTGCGGATCTGATAGCCTTCTGTTCTGCCTCACCGACCAGTCCGAGCAGCATGAACACTCTGCAGAGCGAAAGCCCTGCAAAGCCCAAGTTCCAACTATTTAGCACAATATAAACAAAATATTTCGGGTCAAAATGTCCCTTCTGCCATCACCTTCAACAAACCAGTTGGAAAAACTAATTGAGAAGCATGGCAAGAATCTATAAAAAAGAAGAGAAAAAGAAGAAAGGTAGCAACTGGTCATGAATTTTGAAAATAATTCCCTCCTCAACCAAGCACGCTGCTCATTCCAGGCAGAAAGGCAGAAACTCTCAAAATGAATGCTTCACATGATAACTCTTAAATCTATATCAGATTTCCATATCCAACCCTTGATACCATTTGATTAACAGATTAATGGATCCTAGTAATTGCCGGGAATTCTGGAGAAACACAAAGTCAGTTCAGACTGAGTGTAAAACTAGACTAAGTGTACTGTATATCTCTTCTAGTATTTACTCTACTGAAACAAGACTAAGACTACAAGATTTCAGATGATTAAAATCAGACAAACTCAGGGTGTGTAATTCAAAACTCTGCTGGCCATTTTGGATGAACTGATAATATACTAGGTGGCGAACATGTCTTTGCCCAATATGTTTATTGATTTCAAAATTTGGACCGACTAAATTTGTCCCTTGACCATAAATTTCCTGGATCAACAGATCAATGGATCAATAAAGTACCTACTTATGTACTTGCATGTGGGAAATGGCGCTGTAGTTTTTATTTCTTTATTTGTATGTAAATTTCTTGTTGTATGGACAACTAGAATAACATTTTCTAAATTCAAAACTAGTATAACAATCATTAGGGAAAACAATTTAGCCACATGATTTTATTAGGTGATTTTCAATGGGAACACCTGAGTGTGAGTAGATTGGAAGTGATGCGCTGTCTCATCTGCGACAACAGCCAGTAACAACATAAACGTGACAATATTTTTGGCCAGTTTCAGACGGCTATGTAATTCAAAAATGGCAGCTCTCCTGAAGCCCCAGTGAGGCATTCATGAACACCAACAGTTAATAGAAACAAAAATGTGACTCAATAATGCTGGGTTAAGGTTAAAGTCATGTGATGTAAACTGAAACAAAATGGACACATTTAATGAAACTCAATTTATATAAAAGTATGAGCACAATGGAACACTCTTGCCATCCACTCTACCTTGAACTCGCCAAAATTGAGCAGGCCAGGTAGCTGAAAGGAGCCCCATTTGTTGTAGTTAATCCCCGAACGGAAAAAGTTCAGGGTAAAAGTTGCTGACATTGAACAGAAGAGCTGAGGAAAAGAAATACAGATAAGCTTACTATACTTGGCAACTGGTGGAGAGAACAGAAA
Source organism: Carapus acus (assembly GCA_900312935.1). Taxonomy (NCBI): domain Eukaryota; kingdom Metazoa; phylum Chordata; class Actinopteri; order Ophidiiformes; family Carapidae; genus Carapus; species Carapus acus. Next base: position 10,299 of record OMPJ01041114.1, read on the forward strand.
TGTCTGAATTCTTCCTCTCATTTAGTTAAGTCACAAACATACCACTTTCCAAGTAAGGGCCTGGTTCCAGAAAGAGGAGCCTTCCTCCAAACTGAACAATGTTCCACCAATAGGAGCCCCAAAAGCAGCAGCCACCCCAGCAGCTGCACCAGCTGAGACAAAATCTCGCTTGTCTCTGAGGAACAGTAAATGGGGGTATCACTATCACATACTGTAGAATTGATGTAGAAAATTTGCAATCTATGTGTATGCGTTCGAATAAACATCAAAACATTACACTAATCTTGATCTCGGCTTAAAAATGGGTAAAAAAAAAAAAAAAAAAGTATACATATATACACATACATAATAATAATGTACCCTTTATTAATCCCTGGAGGGAAAATCGTTGTTTTCACTCTTTATCTGACACGGAAGTATGCACACCATGGAGGTTCCCCGAGAGTGAAGGGGCTGCCTCTTTCTGAAGCGCCCCTGAGACCGGGGTTTGAACCCTGTCGCCTGTGTCACAGTCATCAGTCTTAACCACTGTACTATCCATTGATACAAAAACACTGATGAAACGACTAAATCTATCAAATCGTTAGGAGTGGTGCACTAAACCCCAATAAAATGAGCCGCTCTACGCTGTGACACAAAAAATTGGCCCCCTTACTCCTAAATAACAACTCAAAATGTGTTGTTGAAATTAAGTATGATTCAGACAGTCATGCCGTTAATGAATAAATGTAAAGATAATGTAGGATTGAAATGATGAAAAGATGTACGGTACTATGTTAACATGACATATACCACACCTGTCACTGCGGAAGTAGGGAAAATCGAATCTTATCCGCCTGAAAGTCATGCTCTGAAACTAAGAGAGGGAGAAATCATTCACTGTGCATCATGAACCACCCAAAAGGCAAATATCAAGACTGAACGTTGCAATGGCTTTAGCGCAAGAAATCTACTGAAGATGACTGAGAATATGCATCATGAAACATTGTCCACCTCTAAATGGAGCCAATATGAAAAAGTTAATGACACAAAGTCCATCAAGATTCATTCAAGGCCAATTCAATGTGAAACCATCAGAAAAGACAGTTTGGCACTACAGAGGTCAGAAGAATGACCTAGACTAAACTGCTCAAGTGAGGAATTTGATATCATGTCTGTTACCATGTATTCTGTCAGATCCTAAAACTGTGTCCTGTTTTAATAGCATAGAATGAATGCAGGTGAGGGTATGTACCTGAGGAAGCCCAGCTCCAACTATAGCACCACTGTGTATCATTGGACCTTCCTTGCCGACAAACAGACCTGAGAAGAGAACCAGTGAATCAATGGATTCTGCCAGATTGTCACACAGGAATGACAACATTGGAAAAATTGTTGGAAAGTAAATGATATACCTACATGCATACAACATAGTGTACCTCTTAATGATCATAAATGGTACATCAAACTCTGAAACAAGAATGTCAGTGGAGGGCCTATCTTTGTCAGTGATAGTAGATTATATGTCTCCTTTCATTGTCCTGCATTATTTGACGCATGAGCATGAAAGTTGAAAAATGCACGTGTTGAAAAATGACCAGCCACATGCAAATTGTGTGCTATTTGATTTCTGTGTGATTCCAGTTTCAATGATGATGCAAAGCCAGAGCAATAAAAACAAGAGCAAAATTGATGGTTTGCCTTTGTATGATCACAGCTCTGGATAACATGGATCTTGACCTGACTGTGTCCTACTTCTTCAACCCCTTCTGCTTGCTCTCTTCAGGGGTCACCACAGGGGATCATTCCTTCAAATCACCTACTGAACAAAGTCTACCAAAACACCAACAGCAGTCATGTCTTCCTCCATTATGTCTTCCATACAACCTGACTGCCCAAACTTCAACATCCTCTGTGACAAAACAATCTCAATCTTGCCTCTCTGACCTCATCTCCTAAATGCTCCAACTATGCAGTTGCTCAAATGTGCTTACTTTTAATCTTTTCCAAATCCTGATCTCACAAGGCAGTAGGGAAATTTGTTAGCTTGTTGTCAGAGCTACACGAAGTCGTGTTGTTAAATTAATTTGCAGTGTTTCAGATATGAAATGAAAAGAAAAGCCTTATATGTAGCATTTTGTATGAAAAGAAATGTATTACATTTTATCTGAGGAGTATGGGCAATAAGAGAGCTATATGTAAAGTTGTTGGGAAAAGTGGTAACACAAAATTTCCTTACAGATATAATGATCAACAATTTTCCCGATTTGGCAAATAGCACACAAATAAAGTTATAAATAATTGTGAAAGCTTCCCTCTTCCAGCTGTGGAAAGGGTTAATGATTAGAAACCCTTCCCAGCAGTGGTGCAGGAGGAGATTAGGAAAAGCTCATGCCCTTAGTGTGAAGACCAAGGGTGCTACACTTATAAAAAACAGTGCACCACAGGTTAGCAATGGGGTTTCTCTCTCATGGATCCCTCCACTGCCCTCTGCGCTCTCATCTTCGCTTTCCATACTTCTCAGCTCTTCTTTTTTTCTTCCAATGAAACCTAAACATTGTACAATTCTGTGTTTGTCTTTTGCATTATCCTGTTTGAGGGTCCACTCAGTTTTAAAGACCTGGAAGTGTACCATATTGACGGGCCACCTATTAACTGTACAGGTCTGTGTTTGTCTTAATTCTTACTTAATTTAGTAGGCCCTTTTGTGAAATAAAAATACCTTCTTAAAGGTCCTGTATGACAACTTTTGTGCTCCCACTTATATCTGATTACATAACCCCAAAAGCCTATAAGGGTTTTTTCTGAAATAATCAGTACTTAATTCATCAGACATTCTCCTCCTGTTATCTTCTCACTACAAAACACTTAATTTCTACAATTAACTGATCAAAACAGTCATTACCACAATTAATTGATCAAAACAGTCACTTCCAAATCTGCTCATTGCCTTATCACATGGCAGTTAACTGCGAATTGGTCTGTGAAACTGTGGTCATCAAGGAGTTTTGATATATGGAGATAGGACCAGACTCCATTCACTCCTCTCACTAGGAGAGTCCTCCAAGCGTTTAGTTAAAGTCCTGAGGTTTCTTCCCTTTAGGTGAGGTTTCTCCTCGCCACTGTCGCTAATGGGGGATGTGTTGGGTGTCTGTGTGTCCATCCCATAGCCCCTGACTGTTTACATGCTGAGGAGCACTACCTGCTCCATCCTGTACAGCAGCTTGAGATAACTCCTGTTATGATTTGGCGCTATACAAATTGAATTGAATTGAAATTGAATTGAAAGGACTGTTGAACCAAGAATCAGGAAACTTAATTGTCATTACAATTCACATAGGCGCCGCCAGAAACCGACACAAAACCGGACCGAAAGGGGGGGGCCTTGGGGAGCTGGGAAAAGGGGTGCATGCGCAGTCATAAGACAAGGAGAAGGAGACCTCGAGATGGCTCGCTGGGTCAATATAAGATAAGGAGCCAGTAGTGTGTGAAACAGAGCTAAATGTACAATTTCGAGACAGGGAAATCGCAAATCAGAAATACAGACTTTTAGGCGTGCCAGTGAATTTGAAACTGGAGCTGTTTAAATTAAGAAGAGGAGACTAGCATTGACGCCTGGATAAAAATTTGCATTGAACTGTTTGGGGTTTACAAGCAAATCGAGTTGATGCAAAGGTAATTTGGCATTATCCACAACTGATTAATGGAATCAATTTGGAGAGCAGACTCGAGGACTTTTACAAATACAACGGAAACCCGATTTCAACGGGACTCCACTGAAGTCGGAACTCAATGTTTTAACTTAAACCAAGCATACAGCCAATACTGGTGGCACTTTCACCTCTTTCTGAACGCCTCATGATGTCTACTTTAGTTTAGTAACCAGTGACTGGAGGAGATGCTGTCTTCCTTGGTCATCGACGCTCAAGACGCATGACGCTGTATTCATCTACACATCTCTGCACAAGTAGTATGTGTCGTTTCAGTATCTACAGTCATTCAAACGTTTGTCACTGACATTTGGATGAATTACTTTTTATATATGTTTGTTATTTCATATCAATTTGCAGCTAACTTATCTTTTATTATGGTTTTTGTATCACTTACTTCTTTTAAGTAATCTTACCAGTTAAATCTTAATATCCTTAACACTGACGCCAGTGACGTAACCATTAAAATGACATACTGTAGGTCAGGTACATTGTAACCTGGGGATTCCCTGTACATATTCTTATGGAGAGACCTACCATATGGGGAAGGATCTTTTATACTGCTACTTGTATTATGATTAGGGATTGTCGCATAATTAGTGAAGTGTAAAGAGATGAAGACGTAACTGGCATGTGTCACAATACTGCGATTCCGCACCATTAGGAGAGGTGTTAATAATTATCACACGTGTAACGTAGTCAGTATTCCTCCCAAGGAAAAAGTTTAAAACAAACCCTTGCTGGAGGCCCTGACGGAAACCATGACCGAAGTAAAAAAGGGTCAATCCCATTGCATTTAATCACTTATCCAGATTTCCTCAACCAGAACTGTGAGAGAAAAGTATGAAAATTGAGGTTCTCTGAAAGAATAACTTGCAGGCGAGTGTAGAAAGATTACCCGCTAACTGTAAGGAAATCCATTGGCAGTCAACGCTACATAAGCCTTGGGGACCTTTTTTTCCCCCAAATCATCCAATTAGGCAAAAAAGACATCAAACTGATTTGGTTTTCCTACCTGTCGAGTAAGCCATTTATTTCCTTGACTTTTTGAGCTATAGTGACACAATTCCCCAAAAGCAGAATAAATGCCAACATTTGTTGCTTATTACATCTGCAGCTTTGAGGTGGTGCAGAGCTTCTGGAGCACATCTTCTATCACCCCATTATTCCTAGTTGGTCCAAGCTGTAAGACATTTGCACCTGGCTACTAATCTGCTTTGCCCCAGTGTGCTACTGAGGGCAGTGTATGTTGTGAACCTGACAACTGATCAAGTTGATGAGCAGGGCAACACAGTATTGTAAGAGTCTGGAGAAAGGGTCATGGAGTGGACTTGCAGAAGGAATTTAAAGGCTCCACTGTACCTTGACTTTACACTGCTTGGGAGCATATTCAGTCAGAGACCCGGTCAGAGCCCATTTGACCTAATCCCATTAGAAATCAGCACAACAACTGATCCTTTCACTTTACCTGCACTCTCTCCTGCACATGGAGCTGTAAAGTAGCCATGACTCCTAGTATTATTAAGCTCTTGTGTCAGTCCAAAACCATGGCTTTATCAGGAGGGGCATTAATTTAACGTGGGCCAAAAAGAACATGAAGCACAAAGAACGTGCGCAAAATGGATACCACATGCTAATGAAAGATGGAGGTAGCACTTTGACGGTGCTGACGACTGAATAAGAAGAAGGGGGAAGTACTTTGAGGACCTAACATAAGAAGATAATAGGGCAAAGGCAGAAAAGTAGAGGACCATGAGGTGCAAGAAATTAGTAGAGAAAGTAAGGGCAGTTATGAAAAAGATGAAGTGGAAAAGCAGGTGGTCTGGGTGACATAACAGTGGAGGTATGGGAGATATGGGAGGTATCTTGGGGAGAGAGCAGTTGATCTTATAACCCAATTGTTAAACGCACTCTTGGAGAGCAAGACAACTGCCAAAAAAAGAGGCTATCGGGACCAAAGTGAAGATTAATAGATGTTCAGACAAAGGAAACAAGGTGGGTGCATCAGTTTGGGATATCAAGAGGGCGTGGAGGCAGATCTGCCAAAGCCATCTCTAAAGGTCTACATGGGTGCTGCAGAATAATCATTAGACAAAAGGTTGTCTGATAATGCAATAGCTTGTCAAGAGCTTTGTAAAATAAGGTGAAGAAAACCCTATGACAGACGCTGACAAAACACAATTCCTTTAATGTTTTTGTACACCTCTTAAGCTCCACTGTTTGTTCACAAAGAGTCTATGAAACCAAAAAGGCATTAGTGATTTTTGTGTGAGGTGTTAGTACCAATTCGGAAATGGAACGTGACTGTGAGTGTTTCATTGCGAGCAAAAACAACAATGGAAATGTCCACAATTGATAATAATTAAAAAAAAATCTTGCCAGTTAAACAAATAACAAATGCCTATTCTGCCTATTTCAACAATTGGTACTGTCAGAAAAGGATAATGGATACTGTACCTCCAGCAACGCTGAATACAACTCCAGTAGCCTTGCAGAAGAATGTGTGAAGCCTGACGATTCCTGGAATTTTCACACCATTCAAATAGCTTTTAATTTCTGGGATTCCAGAACCTGCAGCTACTGGCTGAATGGCAGCAGCGCAGAAGAAAAGACAAGCATTAGTCCATGATAGTGAATGGAGTGAAACTTGAAAATTGTCCCATCATTTAGACCTCTGTATGGTCCAGGTATCACCTCATGCTAACAGTGGTGACACTGACCCTTGTCAAATGAAAAACTACTGAAAAGCAGTCAAAAAAAGATGAGGAAAGAAAAGAAAATTTCTGATGAATCCACATACAAAACCACTGCTGTTTCATTGACAGCTAACACTTCACAACTCCATCGGCTGCTTAGCTAACCAGAAGTTAAAATTGACTTGATATGATACACTGATTAGTTTATATTCAAGTCTTCGTTTCAAATTTCGAGCAGTACATACTGTTAGCAATCATTCAGTAAGCGTCACTGAATGGATGCAGATGCTAAATCTTGTTTCACAGAATTGCTTCGGAACAACACAGGTGCATTTTTAAATGCATAGGGAAACAAGAAAATGAGAAACTTTCATGCTGTTGTATTTCATGCAACAATATGGGTTATTATTCATTTACAAAAAATGAAGGCTTTTGTCACTAAAATGATTCAATCCCTCTCATCAGTTCAGCTTGTTGCATACATTATTTCAAGCCCAGCTGAGTGAGGCAAAGCAATTCAGATGCAATATCATGACATTTTACATAATTAGATGTAATGAATATTATTGGAAAAATACAAACGCAAAAAGCTATCTTATTTGGGAATGCTCTGCAATAGCCTTACCTCAACAAGGACAAACATACTGGCAATGAAGACGAAAGCCATGTTGAATGCTAGGAACTCGAGCAGAGAGAGAGCAAGACAGCCTTTCTCACTGCAATCCTCGACAGCTGGAGAATGTCAGCTAAGGATACAAAACACCATTGTGCCAATACCCTGAAAACAGCTTTAAAACAGCTACACCACCATTTTTGAATATAAATACATAAATTCAGAGACGTCAAAGCATGGACTGACACCTGTTATAGCAACTATGTTTACTGGCAAGTACTGTTAAGCTGTGAAGTGTGGCCCAAACAAAACTAAAAGCAGGAATTGCAACAATGGGTTGATAATCATTGTGTTCCTTCTGCTGGGGTTGATTACATATTCTTATGTGCTAGTTAAGATATGATGACAAGAAAATAGGAACAATGTATTGGATTGAATTCAGATCCTCAGACCACCAAAATCATGCAAAGTAGTTCGATTGGTGATACAATCTGGTGCATAGGAGTGAGTGTGATTATTTGCATGGACCTGTGGTGGACTGCCAAATTTTTCAGGGTGCATCTTGCCTTTGACAGGTAGCTGAGACAAGCTCCAGCAGATCCCCATGGGGTCGCTAACTTGGATCTGTCTTCTTCAACATTCTCTGTCCAATACATATCCCTCCTCTGCACATGATCAAACCAGTTTTGTCTCTCAGACTTTGTTCCATCTGAAATTGTGCAATGCACAACTGGAATTGATCAATCTCTACATTCCAGGAGAACATAGTTGGCTGTTTCACAGTCATTTCAAATCCAATTTCCAACCTTCTTTCTTGATAACATTTTTGATTGACTTTCAAGAGGGTCTTTGCTTGGTTTGAAATAAAGCCTCATTACAATGCATCAACATCTCAAACGGTCCATAAGGTCTCCAGTACTTCACAGTTCATGGAAATGTTAGTTGTCATTTTCAATACTAGTATAGACAGTATCAGAATTAAGTCAAGTGTGTGACAGCCTCCTGCCTAGCAGGGCCTGCTTGGTGTGTTTCCTGTGTATATGTGTGTGTCTGTGTCCTTCGTTGCAGGCTGCTGCTGGGCGGAGACCTCGTTTGCCGATTGGAAACACCTAGCCGGGTTAAAAGGCCCAGTCTCATTTTGTTCTTAGCGTTTGTCGCAAGCTCTTGGCCACCTGACGGCACCACGTTTGTTCTTTGTCTGGCTTTGGCCTGGTTTGGATTTGTAAATGGTCATTTTGGGCATTCTATGTTAATAAATCTTTAAGTTACTAAGTTGTGCTGTACCAATCCGTATTTTTTGTCACGCCTCATGAGCCGGGTCGTGACAAGTGACCCTGGTAGTGCAGTGATAGTAATGAGGCCTCTATTATGACATTAATGTAAATGTAATAAACCTTTGACATAAAATACTCTGCATTCAGTTACACAATACAGTGGGTACCATGAGACACAAGTTTAATTTGTTCCATGACCAAACTTGTAAATCAATTTGCTCTTATCTGAGAGGATTTCTCTTTCATTTAAAATAACTACAATAATTTCAAGCCACACCTCTCAAAATTATAAAAAAAAATCTTGACATTCCTATTCAACCTAATCGCTGTAAAATGTGCGACCTCTTTCTCACGCTGTGAACCCTGCTGCCTCAACACTGGTACAGCTGGTACAGCTTTTATTGATTTGTACTAGCTAACGGCCACCATGGGGCAGTGAAAAGTCAGCCAGACGAGATGGGAAAGTTTAAGTGCAGAAGAGGACGCCAATGTGGGTTTGGATTGGGAACTGTCATTTTGCACGTCATGCACATACGCTCATGATGGACAAAAAACAGAGAAACGCATATGATGCAGCTTTTCGGCTAAGACAAGCGATCTAGCCATCACAGAGGGAAACAGAGCGACTGCTCACAAGCTTGACATCAATAAATCATTGGTGAGATGGTGGAGACAGCAGTGGGAAGAATTAAGTCAGGTGAGGACATAAAAGCAGATGGCTTTTGTGTTGGTGCTGTGTCTTATCTCGTCACCAGACATGTTACTGTCGTGCTGGTGTTATGTTGATATAAAACTGCCGATTTTCAGGCACTGTTTGAAAAAAAGCATGTCTTAGATTAAAACTACATTCAAAAAAATCTTCCATGTACCGTCTTTCTGTGAAAATATCTCATGTTAAGAAACTAAAACCTGCGACTTAAATTCAGGGGCATCTTATAAATGTCCGAAGCACGACACGTAAGTCAGATTTTAGCTCTTATTGAAAAAAAATATGGACAGAAAGATGGCTTGTATCTCAAAAATCTTGTTGTTGGGTTACTGGCATGTCAAGGTACCACTGTATATTGTTAGCATTTGATAATCGAGACACTACACTGTGTCATCACTATAACCCCCAAACTGTCAATCAATGCCATTGTTTGGATTTTAGTAAAACTTCAATAAAGGATACAATTATTAACCACAGTTAACTTCAGGCGGACAAACAGATGAACAAAGAAGTCCACAAAAAGGCCCACCTGGGAAGGGACAGGAGAATATTATAGTAGGTTTGTTTGCCTTGAGGGCTACATGAACAAGATGCGACGGAAGCTTTTACCAAACCAACTGTGACTCCAATAGCAAACACCAACATCCACCGAATTGCTTCATATGTTTTGACATTCTGTTGGCAGATGAAATATATTGATCAATGTGGTACAGCCATTACTTTTTGATGAGAAATATTATCTAACATAAGAATAATGTTTTGCAAAACAGTTATACAATATATTTAAGGGCATTCAATCGTTACACAATTCAATTGCTGTAATGACAATAAATGATTCCTGATTCTGAGATAAATTATCAACTTAATCCCAATGATGTTGTCCTAAATTCCTTACAAGGACTTTGTCTCCTGTCATTTGGCTGACTTCACCTTTTTATTCATCCCTTCCAAGACCTCCATATATGGCTCATTGATGCAACGATCATAATCGAGGCTCTGTTGAGAAGACAATGGAAGCAATCTTTAATACTGTAAACAAGCTTGTGCTTCACAGTTGCTCTCTGATGATGACATTTTCCTCCATACCGACCTCGTAATCTTTTCTGGGTAGTATCTCATCTTCGTCATCTCGGAGTTCCCCAAGGATAGTCTGGAAATCAATCACTTTTGTCAGTTTTTTTCTGGTGATTGATATTGTGATATTAGCCATATGTAACATTTTGTAAAGAGCATACAAAACTGCATTTTCTGCTAGCCTTAACATGATCAGAAACTATGACTTTCATTCACAAACTAATTTCTAATATCTGTTCTACGAAATGGTATCACTTTATTGGCGACAGACAGACAGACAGACAGACAGAACACTTTATTCAACCCCAAGGAGCAATTGAACTGTCCAGTAGCTCATCAAACAAAAATAAAAACATAAAAACACCACACACTTCCATTTAGACTGTTAGAAACAAGTTAAAAGTGCTCTCAAGAGGTGTAGAATGATCTAATTGCTATGGGGACAAATAATCTTCTGTAACACTGTGTTTTGCTGCACAGTGACAGAAGCTTGCCACCGTGGTTGCTCTTGCCTGCTATTGTCCAATGCAGGGGGTCCCCGACTCACATTACAGTTACGTTCCCACAGTGCAACATAACTCGAATTTCGATGGAATTCGGGACTCACTGGTTTAAGTTTAAGCTTAAGTCAAGGATACGGCCAATGCTGGTTGCACATACACCTCTGTCTGAGCGGTTTCTGATGTCCACTTTAGCTAAATAACCGGTGATAGGTGGAGACGCCGTCTTTCTCAGTTCCCGACGCATGACACTGTATTCATCTGCACATCTCAAGAAAAAGTAGTGCCTGTCCCATTGGTATCTCTAGTGATTTCAACGTTTGACATTTAGATGTCTCATTTTGTTAGTTATTTCATATTGTTTTGTAGCTATTTATGTTTTTATTGTTGTGTATTATTTACTTCTTTTCTGTAATTTCAAATTTTTAATCGTGCATTGTATTTTTTAATAATGACGCAAGCGTCATAACTACAAAAACAACGCAGATGAAGTACAACGTATAGCATTCAATGGCAATAGTCCATTCACTTCATTTGGTAGCATTTCTCTTGGCCTCATTGCTTCCAGCACAGTATGTGGATGTTACAGCAAACTATGACAAGCAAAACGTGCCTTCTGCAATCTGCTGTCTGTTGTACATTTAAGATTAATTTCTTGAGGGACACATCTGGAACAACTAGGGGTGTGTATTGGCAAGAATCTGGCGATACGATACGTATCACGATACAGGGGCAACGATACGATATATTGAGATATACAGTCGACCCTCGTTTCTCTGGACAAATACAGACAGGACCTAGTCCGGACAATGAAAAAGTCCGGACATTGAAAATTGACTACGGGACATTGAAAATTGAGTACTGTACAGTAAACAGCCTATATTGCGCCTATACGCGCAAGCATGGCTGCCTCGCTGGTGGCGTCGTCTGCCGCGAGAGCCACCTATCGGTCAAAGTTGTCATTCTTCGGACTGGAGCGGCTGGAGCGGACATTTAGTCCGGAAGGCAGACGTTGTCCGGACAGTTGAAAGTCCGGACATGTGAAGTCCGCACAATCGAGGGTCGACTGTATTGCGATACTGTAGGAACAACAATATATTGAGTTTCTTTTGAAAGAATTTGATTGTAAGAACTGTAGCACATAGCACACAGAATGCTGTTACATGTTTAACATCAGCTTGCTGAAGAAATACAAGCATTTGCAGGATTGAAGAAAAAATATGTAAACAATGTTACATTAAAGCTGTACAAATTTTAAGAAAATATTTGTTAAGATATTAACAACAAATGTGAACTGTTATTGACAAAAATAAAGTACCAAGCTCTGGAACATCACTTTTTCAGTGTAATCCCAATCAAGTAATTTACCCATCTGCCTAAATAAACAAAAGCTTGCAGGGCTCAACAAAATTGAATATGGTCAACAGTCTCAGATACTGGATTTTATGCAGTCCCTGTATAATCTAACATAACAATACTTTTTTCTGCTATAAGATAAGTTAACATCTTGAATTCTTTTCTTTCCTAACTACGTACACCGGAATGCAGCACCTTAGTTTCATCACTCAATTCAATTGCTGTAATGACAATCGAAGATTCCTGATTCCTGAATAGTTCGTTGAGCAGGATCCACTCGTTTCATGTTAGCCTGTAATGCTAAATTGCCATGGTGTCTCGCAACACGTGCTCGCAAATTTGTAGTATTTCCCAAGTACTTAACTCTGGCGTTGCACAGTTTGCACACCGCATGGCCCTTGTCATAGTCGTAACTGCCATCCTTTGTTTTGAAATCAACATATGCCCAAACATCAGCTTTAAAAGCTGCTGGGGCTGATTGTAGCCTCTTGTCCTCAGCCATTGCCGGTGAACTGTTATAGGTTATATATAACTCAAAAATTAGCAAACGCTGTGAATATTGGCATGTTAATTGTTAATTAAAAAAATCAATATAGTGCCGCCGAATATCGAGTATAGTATCGCCAATCTATAGTATCGATATTTTCTTACACCCCTGGTAACAACAACATATGAAAACATCGATTAATGCAAATACAGAGTCTAAAAATATGAATGCGTCTCAACATATATTATCCTTATCTACAAAATATGTACACCTTCAGTGGCTGCCTCAGTGCTCCTTGAGGCCCATGCATATGCAGCCATAGGATGAGAGCGTGTGTTTAGGGAAAGGGATTATCTGCTGGCAGATGACGAGAATTGGCTCATCAGCCGCTTTAGGTTACTGAGGGTAGTCCTCTTGGGACTATGCGCCGAAATGCAGCCGGCCTTGGAGAGCAAGACAGCACAGAGCCATGTACTGCCACTATCCATACAGGTGCTGACCACACTGGGATTCCTGGCAACCTGGGCATACCACAGGGAGCTGGCTGCCCAATCAAGACTGTGCCACACGTTCCTGGGCTGAGCCATACCAGCCATGTGGAACAAAATTACCCACATGTTGGCCAGATTTATCAAATCCCCATACCATGCAGCAGAACAGGACAACATTACATCGCAATTTGCAGCGAGAGCCAGTTTTCCTACAGTAATCAGTGCAATCGACTGCACACACATTGCTATAAAAGCGCCAACACATGATGAATTCGTATTTATGAATGGACAGATTATTTGTGATTTGCAGTTTTATCAATGGCCAATGTAGCGAGGTCACATGGTTCAACGCACAACGCATAAATTCTGATTGACAGCATGGTGAGCAATAAACCATAAGCTGGCACTGTGGGCAATTGGTTGGTAAGTCAATGTATTAATTTCATTGTATTACTAGCAATCTACATCACCTGCATTGAGCACGGGCACACAAGTTTTCACTGACCATTACCATTCACTATTTTCAGTGAATAGTACATCACAATGTTTTTGTGCATATGACCTTTTACACATTTGAACATATACCATGTTTCAGTTGGAAATCCATCCGAGTATTTGCACATGAGGCCTCAAGACTCTTCCATGAGTTGGCCACCCATCCAAATTGAGCAATAATGAAAGAGGGACCTTGGCTTGACCAAAAGGACAATCTGTGCAGCACTTTATCAGGCTTTTATGGTAGAGTGACAAGACAGAAACGTGTTCTTCTTAAAAGACGCATGACATCCCACTTTGAGTTTGCCAAAAAAGGACTGTTAGACAATGAGAAACAATATTCTCTCATCCGATAAAACTAAGATTGAACTATATGGCCCGAGCACCAAGAGTCACCGCTGGAGAAAAGCACTGCTTGCCACAAAATAACATTGGAGCATGAAGGTGGTGGTAGCATACTGTGGGGATGTTTTTCAGCAGCAGGAACCGGCAGACTAGTCAGGATCACGTGAAAGGTAAATGAAGCAATACGCAGAGACATCCTGGAAGAAACCTGGGGCGAATGTTCACCTACCCACATGACAACGATCTGAGGCACCCAGCAAAGATAATGAAGGATTAGGTTCGGGACAAGACATGAATGTCCTTGAGTGGCCCAGTAAGAGCTGAGACTTGAACCTGAAAATAGATGTGCAGCGGCACTATAATACGAATAATAATGAAAATACAGGTGTGCCAAGCTTGTAGCACCATACCAAAAAAGGAGTACAAGCTGTAACGGCTACCAGATGCCTCAACAAAGTACTGAGTGAAGGGTTGCATACATACATGTGATCGTTCAGCGTTTACATTTTGATTAATTTGCAATAACTTGAACTAAAAAAATGTTTCAATTTGTCATGGCAAGTCAAGCCATGTAATCTTTCTACCAAGGCAACAAAATATAGAATGTGATTAAGTAAAAATCAATGTGCAGTCATCAAATGTGGAGAGACTGGACGCATGCATACAAACTGCAATCAGTGAAGATAAATCTCCCCAGTTTGTAACTAAAGGACTCGAGCATGTTGAGGGTCATTTGCATTCGGAGAAGCCCTAAAATTACCTTGTATGGTAGCAACAATTGCTTCAATAATGCTGCAGTGAGAAAGACCTCCTGTTTGGAGGTGCACGCCTGCAGAGCGGTTCCACAGAATGGACGAGTCTGGCGTTCCCTCCAGGCCATCTGACAACAACGTTTAACAGAGGCACACTTGCATCGCAGATTATTTGTGCGTTGATTAAATGAAATCCTACCCTGTTCAGGTAACTAAATTCATTGTGTGATGGTGCTTTTATTACGATGTGGGTGCAATCTTTGGCTCCTATTAAGTTTGAGAAGCCAGCAATGTTGTAAAGTCGGCCTCTTGGTTATGTATGTATGTATAAATGTAAATCAGGGCTGGAGAAATGATTATGTCCAACACTGCAAGCATAATTCTAGCTAGGGTCGGTTGGAGGATGCCGCATATGTCTCCAGTCTCTCGTTGAAATGTCCTGGTGGCCAAAACTCTCAGGGTGGACACAAGATGAATATGCACTGGAATGGAGTTTTCACATGGCGATTTGTCTCTTGCTTATATATGGTTTGTGAATCATGGTGTAGATCCACTACTATGATTTGGTGAAGAGGGACCTGCAAAGAGGCCACTCTGTGCTGTCGTTGAACATCTGCATGGTCTTTGAAAACACGCTCCCTACGCAGCGCACGGTGCTCCAAATTCTCCAATGAAGCAAGACAGGCCATGAGACTTGTATTACAAACTCTTTTCAGGTTCCCAAAGGACCCGGAAGTGGACTTGCTCATCACCCGAGCTGAAGTCACCACAGTAGTTAAGAAGAAGAAGAAGAGGCGCCGGGGGTGGACGAGATCCACCCCGAGTATCTCAAGTCTCTAGATGTTGCATGGCTGTCATGGCTGACATGCCTCTGCAACAACGCATGGCAGTCTGGGACAATGACCTTGGACTGGCAGACCGGGGTGGTGGTCCCTCTGTTTAAGAAGGGGGACCGGAGGGTGTGTTCCAATTGCACAGGGATTACACTCCTCAGCTTCCCCAGGAAAGTCTATGCCAGGGTGCTGAGGAGAATCCGGCCGACAGTGGAACCTTAGATCCAGGAGGAACAGTGTGGGTTCCGTCCTGGCCGTGGAACACTGGACCAACTCTATACCCTCCGCAGAATACTGGAGGGATCATGGGAGTTTGCCCGACCAGTCCACATGTGTTTTGTGGACTTGGAGAAGGCATTTGATCGGGTCCCTCGCGGTGCTCTGTGGGGGGTGCTCCAGTAGTATGGAGTTCATGGCCCCTTATTACGGGCTGTGCGGTCTCTATACGACCGGAGCAGGAGTCTGGTCCGCATTGCCGGCAGTAAGTCAAACGTATTCCCAATGTATTTTGGCCTCCGGCAGGGCTGCCCTTTGTCTCCGGTACTGTTCATCATTTATATGGACAGGATTTCTAGGCGCAGTCAGGGTCCGGAGGGGGTTCAGTTTGGGGACCACAGGATCTCATCGCTGCTTTTTGCAGATGATGTTGTCCTGTTGGCACCCTCAGACCAGGACCTCCAGCGTGCGCTGGGGCGGTTTGCAGCCGAGTGCGAGATGGCGGGGATGAAAATCAGCACCTCCAAATCTAAGGCCATGGCTCTTGACCAGAAAAGGATGGTTAGCAATAGGGGTGGGTAAAAATATCTAAGAATCGATGCATTGAAATTATCTTCTCTTCGATTTGATATCGATTCAGCACTACCGCTGAATCGATTCACCCCCTGGCGCAACTTCTTGTGAATCGCGTTTTATGTACGGAAGCTGTAGGCGTCCGCAACCACAAAATGGCAAGCGGTGGAAAGAGTTCCGATGTCTGGAATTACTTCCAGTTCCCACATAAACAGGGAACAAAAGCAAAGTGGTGGGTAACTTGTGTCAAGCTGAACCGAGCGACAAGAGTAACACGATAAACTTAACCCTAAGAATCGAAATTGAATCGAGAGGTTCCTATCAATACCCAGCCCTAATAGGTAGCATTATTGTGTTAATGCTTTATATTCAAATGTTTTGTTGCTCAGAAATGTTGTGAGTTACAACACAATTGCCAAGAGAAAAGAAATATAATTAAAGATTACATGCACTTCAGTTTTAATACAGTACTGTCATATTTTTTACTTTTGTATTCCATTTTCAGCACACAGTATTGTGCTAATTTATGCTATTGACAGATGTTAGACAGACATCATGGAGACAGATTTTGAAATTAAATTATCAACATTATCAATTATTTGTGCATTTCGACTTATTACTGAATCGATATCGAAGTGTTTAAAACAATATTGAATCGAATCAAAATCGAATCGAATTGTTACCCAAAGAATCGAAATCGAATCGAATCGTGAGGTTCTTAACAATACCCAGCCCTGGTTAGCACCCTCCGGATCGGAGACGAGATCCTGCCACAAGTGGAGGAGTATAAGTATCTTGGGGTCCTGTTCACGAGTGAGGCTAGAATAGAACGGGAGATCGACCGACGGATCGGTGCAGCGGCGGCAATGATGCAGTCGATGTACCGGTCCGTCGTGGTGAAGAAGGAGCTGAGCCGGAAGGCAAAGCTCTGGATTTACTGGTCAATTTATGTTCATACTCTCACCTATGGTCATGAACTGTGGGTCAAGAAAGGACAAGATCTCAGTGGCCGAAATGAGTTTCCTCCGCAGGGTGGCGGGACGCACTCTACGAGATAGGGTGATGAGTTCTGTCACCCAGGAGGAGCTCAAAGTAGAGCCGGTTCTCCTCCACATCGAGAGGAGCCAGCTGAGGTGGTTCAGGCATCTACACCGGATGCCTCCTGGACACCTTCCTAGGGAGGTGTTCCAGGCATGTTTACATTAGAGGTCTTGCCTAAGGACCCTTACTGGATGTTTGCCCTGACTGGGGTTCGAACCCCTATCTCCTGCACTATCTTGCTGCCTTACATAATATCTTTAGGTACATGTTGTCATTAAAGAACGCTGAAAAACTGTTTCAGGTTTTGATACTTCCAGGCTGGATATGTGTAATACTTTATCATCAGGTTGTAGCAAGAAGACACTGACGCTTCTCAAGTTGGTTCAGAATGCTGCGGCACGTACAGTATGGTAACAGGAACAAAGAAAGAGACCACATTTCTCCTGTGTTAGCTTCTCTGCACTGGTTACCCAAAAAAAATCAAGAATATAACTTAAAATTCCTCCCCTTGCCTACAAGGCACTTGATGATCTGGCATCATCATATCTTAAAGAGCTGGTGATGGTGCTGGAGATAGTGGCTTATCATCCGGCCAGAGCTCTGCAATACCATCACAGAGGAATAGTATAGATTCCGAGAATCAGTATGAATAGAACAGGGGGCAGAGCCATTAATTATCAGGCTTCTCTCCTGTGAAACCACCCTCCGGTTTCAGTCCGGGAGGCGGACACCCTCACCACTTTGGAGTGGGGTAAAAACTTTCCTTTTTGGAAAGTGCCCATAGTTACAACAAGCTAAGCTGCTAGAACTCAACTGCTGGGGGATTTCTCCTGATGGACAGAGCTTTTCTCTCCTCTTCTTCTTTCTCCTCTTCCTCTCCACCTCATCTGCATCCAACCCTCACCTGCATCCATGTCTCATAAGTACATGTTACTAATTGGGCTTCTTCCCCAGGGTATTTGTCTTGTGGTTTATTAACCCACAGAACACAGCTGGAACATGACCAGTAATGATGGACATCCAAATGTCCGGGTCCTGCTCGGCATGTTGTGGATCTTGATACCCTTCTCTGCCTGTGTCTCTGCCTCTCTGCCCCTCTGCCTCTGTGTCTCTCCCTCTCTCTTTCAACCCAGCCAGTCAAGACAGTTGGCCTGCCCAAGGTTTACTCCCGTTAAAAGGGAGTTTTTTCTCACCACTTTTGCTACTGGGAGATATGTTGGGTGTCTGTGTGTTTATCTAATATAATTTGAATGCTTAAATGCCACCTGCTCCACCTTGGAAAGCGCCCTGAGATAGCCTCTGTTATGATTCACAAACAAAAATTGGATCAAACTGAACTGGTGTCTTTACAAAGTCGAGGTTTTAGTTGGCAGTTCATGTTTTGCCAAAACACAAATCGATATTTCTACTTCTGATGGCGTTAACATACTATACAGTTCATGAACAAGATTTTTTTGTCATATTCATTGAAAGTGAACGTAATCACTGATTAAAAGTAATCTAACGGAAATACTGCGGTCATATCATTCTTTTAGTAAGCCATGTAACTTAGACAGGTGTGACACTGGCATGACCGACACAGGGAGTTAGTGTCTTGCTAAGTCAAAGGAAAATTAATGGCAATAATGATTAAGCTAATACATGTGCTTCCCTCCCTAGAAGCCAACCATTTTGCATTGTGCCAGCTTTAGTTTTCAGTGATCCTTCGCTCTTTCACAGCTCACCTACCACAGTCTCAGTACATCTAAGTTTTACAAATGTTCAATGTCAATTCACATTGCGGTTTTCTTGGTACACTGCAAGTTTGTACATTCATCAAAATTCAGAAGTTTATAAAACTGGGTGATCTCTGTTAGAAAAGTTAACAATGTCATGCCTTAAAAGAGGATATGGATGATCAGGAATAGAAATACAGTGGTGTTCATCAGGTATTCATTTACAAAATACTAAAAACACAACACAGTATCAGCAACATAGCTTTGGGGCATCCTACGCCATTCATTTCACTCTCTGCACACAGCAGTTCCATGCACAGTTCCAGGAAATATTAGTGCAACACTGGATGGAAATAGATCTTGTGACAATGCAGAAGCTGCATGTTTTTTAGGGACAGGCAGCGTGTTTATAACAGTTCTCCAGCACTGCCTCTACATGTCACCAAACGGGAAACAACTATAGAGAAAGGTGTATGCCAGCCATGAAAAGTGTGTGAGCTCTGCATTTTTCTAAGCACCACTCAGTCTTTGATCATCTGAACATTACCATCAAAAAGTATGTGCCCCATTTATTTCGGGCATACATGCCTTTTGAGTATGAGGCCCCTGGTGGTTCCCAAAAAGGCAGCAACAGATAGAGATTGGTAGGAGTATATGGGTGAGAATAGGGACACTAAATGCAGGAACAATGACTGAAAAACTAGCTGATAAGATGGAAAGCAGATAAATAATCTGTCCAGGACGTCAGATGGAAGGGGAAAATGGAGTATTAGAGGGGTATGCACCTATCTTGAAGTGGTTGCACATTGCAGTGTAGAGCTCAGTCACCAGGCCCAATTCCTCTTGGCGCATCAGATCAATGGGTATATTCATATGGGTATATATCACCTTTTGTCCATTTGGTTGTGCAGCATTGAGGACTGGTGAGAGCTGACAGTAAGGGTGTCTGTTGTCTCCACCAAAAAGACAACCTGTCCACCTCTTCCCTATCATACAATGCTATGATCCTTTATCCTCACATATGATTGGCTGCATGGCCGCCATGCAGTCAATCCTAAAAAGATCCTGCCGTTGGCAGAGCTGAGCCGCTTGAGCCAGACTGTCGATCAGTCGGCCCGTCGGATTTCGGCATCGGTCAACAGAGATGCTCCTCTGTACACGACCAAAGACTAGCCCACGGCAACACACGAAAGTACACACTTGCAGACTCCAAGGTCTAATGATATTGTCACTCAAAGATTCTCACATACACTTTTCGGGAGTCGCGCATTGAAGTAGAAACTCATTCCGTGATTGCACTTCTTACATCCACAAATGATTGTTTGCGGAGAGCACCGTTCATTTCGACTCGGTTCTTACTTGCACGTAACCCACACCCTGCACATTCAAAGCAGTCACATGGTCGACAGTTACATGTATACTTGCGCGGCAACATTTAATGGAGGGCAAGTGTGCATTACAGCAATTGCTTTCAAGCAATTCTACTTGACATCAGAAAGCTGACACAGTGCAAACGTAGTGGGGAAGAAATGTCACAGCTAAGATGCAGCTTGACGAGAATGCAATGTTGGAAGGTAATCTCAGAGTAGGGTAAGTGATGCACCAGTGATTACACAATGGCAATTTCCACACTCACCAGCTCCTCTGGTGTGCGTGTTTCGATCTCTTTGCAGCAGCATTGACAACAGGCACAGATGCTACAGCACGCCATTTTCGAGTTGTGTCATGCTAGGTTTACGGTCTACAAAGACAGTACTTCGTGAATGGCAAGTCTGATATCAGAAATAAATTCTTCCAGTACTTCCCTTACATAAGAGGTAACAGCAACTGTAAGATCGACACTTGGGGTGTTTGTTGGAAGTGTTGGCAGTATAACTGGATCCAGTTATACTGACTTATTGGCAATATCTCCTTTCTCCGACTATTTTTCACGACCATTGAAGTGAACACAAGGGCACGCCTATAATAATTAAGGACAACTGCCCCAGCGACAGCCAGCAGTTAACACTGAAAAAAAAATGCTTTGAGTCCCTTGAAAGCGCCCTAAGATAACGTCTGTTATGATTTGGCGCTATACAAATTGTATTGAATTAAATGGAATGGAATTGAATTCAATTGAAGTCTATTGAATAATAAAATTACATCTCCCAATAACACAGCCGTGAGAACCATGGCAATGTAATTGCAACACAACTATAGTACTTTGAACTGAAAAATGTAAAAAAAAAAAAAAAAAGAAAAAAAGAAAAGAAAAAGACTTGGTATGAATGATTATGATAATGATCATAATCATGCATATTACCAACGAGAGAGCCGCATCATATTGTTCAACACGTGTTGAACAGTGTGATGTGGCTTATGCACTGGTGTGGCATATTTATAGATTTTTACTGGCAAATGGCGTCCGGGGGGCCAGTCTAGCGGGAGACCCAAAAGTCAGAGCGACACGAGGGAAAAATGAATGCGTCGACACTTCTGGTAGTTTTGATTTGGATTTTGTTATTTTTTGCGTCATGCACACATACTCGTCATGGACAATAAACGAAAAAATGCACATGATGCAGCTTTTAAGGTAAAGGCAATCAATCTGGCCATCAAAGAGGGAAAGAGAGCAACACTGCGTAAGCTTAGCATCGATGACTCATTGGTGAGACATTGGAAATGTCCGCGGGAAGAATAAAGTTAATGTAAAAAAAAATGTCAAAGGCTTTCAAATTCAGAGGATATAAAAGCAGATGCCACAAGCTGGTAAACATTATATTCTATATTCTAAGCATGTATGTTACTATCGTGTTGGTGTTGTGTTGATTTTTTTCAGGTTTTTTTGTGTTGATCGTTCAAAAAAGCACGTCTTAGATTAAAACTAAAGAATCCTTTGTGTACTGTCTTCCTGTGAAAATATATCATGTTACAACATAAAAACCAGAATTAACAGTATCCTCACAAAGGGTTTCTGGAAGAGGTGCCACTTCCTCGGAAGGTTACCAAAGGTCGCAAAGGAGCACAGGGAGCTTTCTATTGGGTCTCATGGGAAGCACAATCTACACACTCTCTCATCCACTGTTTAAAATTCCCAAACTATCCCTGCCAATCAAAACTGTTTCTCTGCAACTTCTTCACCCTCAAATGTCTCTGACTTTTGTCCAGGTAGAGCACTGAGCCACTTACAGTATCTCCCCTCCTCAACCGGAGCCACCGTGAGGCCTTTTCATACTTTTTCAAGTCGTCCTTGATGGCTCCCCTGTGCAGTCCACAAATCCCCAGGAGTCCCAGATCCCAATTTAATGACTTGCCCTCAAAGTCCCAACAAACCACCTTAAAAGGCTTCCATTCTGTCCTCCCAGAGGAGAGAAAGCTCAAGGAGCACCACTTGCTTGCTGGCCATGGACATCAAGACCAACCTTTATCTGAGTGACAGCAAGCGCAAATTGTGGCAGCGGCATCTAGTAGTGGCAGCTACCACGCAGATACCACGGCATGCGCCTCAGCTCTGTGGCAGCCTTCAGTGCCACCGCAGCAGCTGAGGCACACAACACGGCATCTATCAACTTGCCAGTCGGATTGTGGTTTTCAGTCGGACGAAGGGGCAATATGACGTAACGCTCAACGCCCTCAGCACGCGTCTGACTGTTCTTGATGCCACTTTGGAGGACTTGGGAATCTTTACTGTCATTACAACAATTCACATTGTGTAACGGAAATACGATGGGTGCTGAGCTGATGTCTGTGGATGTCTGCAAGACATGTGCAACCTACACATTGAAACATCAAATACGTCAAGTTTTTGAGACAGAACAAGATGAGCTGCTGGAGGAACTACAAAGATGGGAAAATGAAAATGAAGAGGATTCTCCCGCTGAACAGTTGTCTTTTCTGTTTGAAAAACAAAAAAGACTATGACGAATTCTGTACAGAAATGGTGGACAAAAGAGGACTCAAACTTTTTGCAAAGTTTGAGAAAGCCCATACATAATGAAAAAAAACAGTAGGCTACACAAAGCATAATAGTGTTCTGAGTGAGAGTGAGATTATCAAAATCAAA
Organism: Carapus acus; assembly: GCA_900312935.1. Lineage (NCBI taxonomy): Eukaryota > Metazoa > Chordata > Actinopteri > Ophidiiformes > Carapidae > Carapus > Carapus acus. The sequence goes on from OMPJ01041114.1 coordinate 33,200, forward strand.
AGTAATAGGCTATCATGTGGCAACTAACGGCAGCTGCCTACAGCTGCAGGCGCAGCAGGTAAATGCCGCAATAGATGAGTGGCAGGATAGAGAGACAAAGAGGCTGAAGCGTTCACAAATTACACAAATTGGCCCTGACGATAATTGCTCTGATAAGGATAAATTGGGCTAATTGTGACAAATAATGGTTAAACCACTTATATCGTTGTTTCTTTGATCAAACACATCGAAGAAAGAAAAACATACCCCACGCAACATATAAATCAAATACGTAAGTGGTGAGCAAGTCATTAGATGCCGTGGAAATTGCCTCAGCTGCCACTGCAAGCGGAGCTGCCACCGGGAGCTGCCACATGGAACCAGAAGCTGCCACTGAGAACTCAGGCAGATGCCGTGGCATCTGGTACTTGCCAGCGGGAGTGCCACAACTGGATGCCACTGCCACGATTTGCACACAAACACATTTTATAAAAGGACGACGTTCGAGATGATCAATGCAACAATATTCGGCCTGAAAGTGCAGTCCTCTGGGAAAAAAAAAAACGTTGATTGACTTGAATTAAATCTGATTTTGTTTAAAAGCTTCATGTGACACCAGAAGCAAAGAATCCACACACATGCAACAACAACTTACTCATTTCAAGCGTGGGCCCATTTCCAAACAGTGTCTCCCCACAGGCCGTCACGATGCAGTGGACGGTCTCAGTGTCGGCGACCCGGAAGTGTTCTTTAGCACAGTGAGCGCTGATTTGCATGGCACAGCTCAGGTTGGCAGAGCGAATGGGCCCGATGAGAGCGAGTGGCGGCTGCTGAGTGACTCGACGATTGCCCACATTTGCACCTTGACATAAAACGGTTTGTATGGTTTGTGACAGTAGTAACACCTTGTACTTTTACTTGCGCCGGGAGTAAGGCCTGCTTAAGAGCACGCGTCTCCTCATTAAACCAAGGTGTAGACCTCTTTCGTCGCGTTATCTTAAAAGTCAGGGGTGCGACTGAGTCCAGGGGACTAGAGAGGGCCTCATTTAAGTCACTAACAACAGTTTCAACAGAGCCTGTCTCTACAGTAAGGGGAGCTAGGACAGCTGTTGGCCAAATGCAGCTAGAATAGACGGACCAATATGTCGAATGGTAAAGACATCTGTGCTGGCATTACCAGGATGTGCTAATGATATTTCAAATTTAACGAGAAAATGATCTGACACAGCAGATGAGGTTGGCAAGACAGTCAGATCAGAAACAGCAATCCAAAGTCAAGGGTGTTACCATTGCAGTATGTTGGCTCATGAACAAACTGAACAAACTCAAAAGTGTCAGCCAACGCCTGGAAGGCTTTACTAAGAGAATCACCAGCTTTGTTCAGGTGAATATTGAAGTATGGAGGTGAGAGTTGGGATTTTAAATGACGGAATGATGACTGGTAAAGGGCAAGAGCCAACTTAAATATGTTGGATTTTCTTTTTCTCAAGACAAAAGGTGTTGCATACCTGACAGTTTCGGCGTTCGCACTTCCGCCTTCTTCAGAAACGTCACAAGGC
>OMPJ01041115.1:0-10674 GCA_900312935.1 Carapus acus
ATAGAACAGTGGCAGGTCAGTCACAGCTTGGCCATCGAGGTCCAATAAGAAAAGCGAGTCAGCCAGGCCCCGCCCTCCACCCTGCTCCAGGATGGCCCAGGCAGTTGGTCTCCAGACCAGGTCAGCTGCTTCCTAACTGGCCCAGAACTGCAGCCTGAAAGCAGCTCCTCTGCTGGCCAGGTGGGATCAGCCTGTGCCCACCCTCTCCCTTAAGCAAGAACAGACAGCTCTGTGGGACCCGGTGCAGGCAGTCCTAGAAGAAATTCAACCAGCACTGCCTGCACTTTGGACAGGAGGTCAGGTGGTGGTTCTGCACCTGACCTCTGAAGGGAGGTGGGAGGAGGGATCCATTTCCATCTCCTCAACCGGCCCTCGACTTGTCCAGGAACTCCTTGCCAGGTCTTAGAGGAGAGATTGAGCCCCGAGGCAGGACTAGCTTGTCACCCTCGGCCCACTGCTAGCGCTTCACTCTTGACCGAGTTTGTTCTGGCTGATGAGAGTCTGCAAAGTCTGTCACAGTCTGGGTGATAGCGTCAATGTCACGTTGGTTAGAAACCAGAACAATCACGTCATCAGCATAGGCAGATAATTTACAAAACTGGGGACGTCCCGGGAAAGAAAAAACAGAGCGTAACTTGTGCAAGAATGGTTCTGTGGCCTGCGAGTACAGCATCCCGGACATCCCTGCCTGTTCCCCCTCAACACTGAGAGAGCTCCAAAGTAGAAAGAGGTACCTCCAGTTCTATGTTGGCCTCCTAAGAAACCCAGGGAAGGCCCTCGAGAAAAGGCAGCGCCACCTGTAGCTCACTCTGGAGCTCGGATGTGTAGAGTCTCTGGTAGAAAGCGGCTGCACACTGGTGTCAGGCCGCACAGAGCTGACTGTTTACTTTCGAGGACATCCTTGTTCTCCTGTGGAGTTCACTAAAAACTATATCTCCTCCACCTCTCTCTCAAGAGCCCTCAGAGTTCTGGCCATGTCCCTGGAGACATTGTGAATTTACTGAAGGCAGAGCTGTTGATCTGTACGTTACCGACATCCCACCACTGCTGCAGGGAGCTGCACTCACCCTGCGTCCCCCTGTGATTGTTCCAGAACGCCTTAAACACCCGTTTGAAAACATTGTCCTGCAGCGGTGAGACATTGACGTGCCAGTAGGCACTCTGACACTTCACCTCACGTAGGTTCATGCAGCACTGCACCAGCAAGTGATCATAGAGCCCCACCGGACTGATTGGGCAGCTCCGCCACATGTTAATGTGCTGCTGCAAATAATAGCGGTCCAGTCGCTGGTGTATTGCCACTGCCCCCTGTGGAGACGTCTCCAGACATTGCACTGCTCCAGTGTACCCATTAGCATGGCAAGGCGGCTCCTGGAGGAAGTGTGATGCTCCTGGTGGTTCCGGTCCATATGGGGGTTCTCTGTGCAGTTGTGATCCCCCCATGAACAGATACAGTAGTAGTGCTGTGAGTCTCCAAGAGGAACATTACATTGAGCGTCTTTCACTTGAGGAGGCCAAACAGTGCTGCTCTCCAAGTGTCTGACCGAGCCCCGTTAACGTTTAAAGTCCCCAGTGTCAGGTCAGCCATTGTTGCACTGGGATGGCAATCAACCTCTTTTGGTAGAAGAAGGCTGCCCTGAATCTCCCGTGTTGCCAAGCCAGAGCTTGACCAAGTTGCAAAAAAGCTGGAGATCCAGAAACTGGTACTCCACCTTCACCGCCCGCAGCCCATTGGCTTTCACCAGAAACATCCTTAAGTCTTCTGCCGAATGACCACCCTGTCCTTCCACCTGCACCCCCTCCATCCCCTATCTGTTGCTCATCTCCACATCACTCAGGGTCTCACGCTGTGTGCCGCGCTGCATGTCACCCCGTGTGTTTCCCTGTGCATCACCCTATGTGTTCCCCTGTGTTTCACCCTGTGCGTCACCCTTGGTGTCATCCTGTGTATCCTGTGCTTTGCTCTCATAGAGAGCAATGGCCAGCTGAGGCTTCGTCCTAGAGACCTTCTATCTGTTGCTACTACCCTCCTCGCCTCCCGTCTGCTTCCTTTTGACAGACACCTTCTACTGTACACCGCATCATCTAGCATCGCCCTCTTCTCTCCGGGCACAGACTTGGACATTCTGGCTGCAGTGAGCCTCGCCTCAGGGGCGTCTCAGCACTGTGCGCCTCTCGGGCAAACGGACCAGGGTCAGTGCCAGGAAGCACAGCCTCAGTGGGTGCATGGGGTGTATTGTTGGAGTAAGCCTCTTTCATGTGTCTCCATTTATTGCTAGGTCATGTTATTCCCATTATCAAGCTTCTTTTCATGTATTTATTTATTACATGGTTCAACTGTCTTTTACTCTTGGAACTCGAGGAAAACATTCTGTGCCTTCTCCTATGAGAAGTTTTTCTTTCCCTGCGAAACAATTTATTGCAATCAACTATGTGCTAATTGGCCAAGACAGGTACAGATCCTTTCTGTGATCTGTCCTGAATCATATCATGCTTAATCCCCTGCTTAGATGAACAATCACCTGCATTGATGAGCAATGAGGCAATGCCTTTACTTTCCCAAATAAAAAAGCTGAGCCAGGGCGAGCACGTTAAAGAGAGTTCGACAAACCTTTTCGTGCCTGCTCTTCCCTTGCAAGCGACAAACGGTAAGAGTCCTCTGAACCAGGGGCGTTTGACCCCAACATGCATCCTCCTCCCCGTCAACTCCCTCCACCTCGCTGGCCTCCCGTCAACTCCCCCATTCGTGCGATTGCACTGCTGGTTCATCTGTCGTTGCAGCCGATGCATTCCCCTGTGCTGCATTATGGTCGGCAGTGCCGCCCGGCAACTCCGTAACCGCCGCAGCATGCTGCCCACCGACCGCCCTCTCCTGGCAAGTGCGGATCAGGTGCTGCTCCGCCCCGCAGCCGAAACACTTTCAATTTTTGGACGTGACAAAGACTGTGCAATCAAAGTCATTGATACAGAGACTGAAAGTCACTTTAATCGCCACTGCGTTATTTTTCACCATTGTGACTTGTCTGCTGAAAGACACGACGTGCCTCAGGTGCGGAGACTTGCAGCCAAGAGTAACCATCTTTATCGGAGAATATTAAGTGACCATGGCGGGCCAGCTCCCTCTCCAGACTGAGAGGGCAAGCCTCCCCAGCCTGGTGCCACCCGGCAACAGGAGGCAAACCCAGCTGAGGCGCAGCCGCCGTCAAACAAATGCGCCAAAGAAATGCGCCAAACACCACCAAATATCTCCAGACAGTATCAAGAGTGAAACGAACGTAACGCATGCACACTTCAGCCACCACACCACCACATCCTCAGCATCCGCACAGAGAGAGAGAAAGAGAGGGAGAGAGAGAGAGAGAGAGAGAGAGAGAGAGAGAGAGAGAGAGAGAGAGAGAGAGGCGCTGACAAGGCTTTGTTCTCGGAAATAAGACGACCCCACTTTTTTAAAGGGCATTTCTGGGGGAAAAATATCATCTTATATTCAGAGCAACATGGTACTTTGCGTAGAAACACAGAGGAAGACGGTGAAAGGTGTGTGAGTATGGTGGACAGGTAGAGCTGAGTGTCATCTGAAGAAGATAGGAAAGGTGTCATATTTATGGATAATATGGCTGAGGGCGAGGAGATAAATGATGCAGATGATGTGCTGAGGACATAGCCATCAGGATTCCTTGATGAAGGGGCAGATGGCTGATATGTTAATGTTTTAAACTGAATGCTCCACCTCCACTGTTCCTCTGACGTACTCATTTCTAACACTGTCCAGTCTCGTAGACAGATGCATCATCTCCAGCCTATTCATCAATTCATCATACCCAGACCATCTACCTTCTTGCATACCTTCTCATTCAGTCTACAAATCCCCCCTAACAAAATACAGAAGACTCTTCTCCACCCATGCCACCCTGTATGCACTCTATCCTTATCCTCTGTCTCTAGAGGGATCATGGGAGTTTGCCAAACCAGGTCCCTCGTGGTGTTCTGTGATGGATGCCCCGGAAGTATGGAATCCATGGCCCCTTGCTAAGGGCTGTGCGATCTCTATACCACCAGAGCAGGAGCTTGGTTCGCATTGCCAGCAGTAAGTCAGACTGTTCCCAGTGCATGTTGGCCTCCGCCAGGGCTGCCCTTTGTCACCGGTCCTGTTCATTATTTCTATGGACACGATTTCAAGGTGCAGCCAGGGGCTGGAGTGGGTTCGGTTTGGGGACCACAAGATTTCATTGCTGCTTTTTGCAGATGATGTTGTCCGCCTTCAGACCAGGACCTCCAGCATGTTACTGGGGCGGACTGCAGCCAAGTGTGAGGCAGCCGGAATGAGAGTCAGCACCTCTAAATCTGATGCCATGGTTTTCAACCGGAAAAAAGTGATGTGCACCCTCCGGGTCGAAGACGCGATCCTGCCTCAAGTGGAGGAGTTTAAGTATCTTGGGGTCTTGTTCACCAGTGAGGGTAGGATGGAACAGGAGATTGACCAACGGACCGATACAGCGGCGGCAGTGCTGCGGTCGATGTACCGGTCCGTCGTGGTGAAGAAAGTGCTGAGCCAGAAGGCAAAGCTTTCTATTTCCCGGTCAATCTACGTCTTTACCCTCACCTAAGGTCACGAACTTTGGGTCATGACCGAAAGAACAAGATTTTGGATACGAGCGGCCGAAATGAGTTTCCATTGCGGAGTGGCAGGATGCATCCTACGAGATACGGTGAGGAGTTCTGTCACCCGGGAAGAGCTCAAAGAGACGCTCCGCCTCAAGAACAAGAGGAACCAGTTGAGGAGGCTCAGGCATCTTTTCCTGATGCCCCATGGATGCCTTCCCAGGGAGGTGTTCTGGGCATGTCCCAATGGGAGGGAACCTCGGAGAAAACCCATTGGAGGGACTATGTCTCCCAGCTGGCCTGGGAACACCTCGGGATCCTCACGGAGGAGCTGTAGAAGGTGTCCGGGGAGAGGGTAGTCTGGGCTTCCCTTCTAAGACTGCTGCCCCTACAACCCGGCCAGTGATATGCAGTGGAAATGGATGGATGGATGGAGGATGTTGCCTTGTGCTAACGTTTGCCAAATTTGCATATCAGTGGCTATTACCGGTATCATATGTGTATATGTGTATATCATGCTCCATGCCACATCATGTAATGCATTACTGAGTTTGTATGTAAACATTTTTAAGGATGAGTGTCTGGTGTGCTAATCAGCCATTACCTCAACTGGATTGTCAAAGTGTGGTGGGAGAACAGATGTACCTACTGCATTTATATCATTGTGTCAAATCGGTACTCCCGAACTCTCACCATTGCAACACCTTTTGCACTGCTTGCTAGCTGTCCTAACTGGCCTTGTTGTAATCACAGCAAGGACTACTTCTGATAAGCGCTTTTGCGTGCCATGCACATCTTCCTCTGTGCAATAAACTCCTTGGGCCTCATTTACAAACGGTGCGTAAAAACATTCTATTTTCGATCGTGTAAATGACCAAAGAGTCCATATTTACAAAATGTGCGGTGACCGGGTCGCATGCACACATGTACGCAACTGGCGATGATAAATTTTTTTTGTACGTAATTGCCAAGCTCGTGCATATTTGAGGTCATTTGCAAGCAGAAACGCCTCAAATAACCATATATGGTAGGAACGATCCTTGTACGAATGCGTCAGTGGCACAGACCTGCTGGGGATGCACGCCCAGAGAGCTGCCCTGCAGAATGAACAAGTTGTGTGTTTCTCCTCCGCTCAGCAAGATTAAACTGAGACACACTTGCATCGCAGATTATTGGTCATGTCTGTCTGGGAAATGGATGTATATCGGGGCTGGGGAAATTATTGCTCCCATCACTGCCGGCATAATTCAGCTTCAGGACGCTGCGGCTGCGAGATGCCGCATATGTCTCCAAAAATGTCCCGGGTGGCCAAAAATCCCAGGGTGGACACGAGGTGGGTGTGAACTGGGATGTCCTTGCTGCGATTTGTCTCCCGTTTCAACACAGGTTGTAAAACAAGACATAGATCCATCAGTGAGTTTTAGGGGAAGTGGGACCTACCGAGAAGTGCTCTCAGTGCTCTCGCTGAGCATCTGCACCCTCTTTGACCGCGCCGCCAGCGCAGCGCACGGTTCTCCAAATTCACCAATACAGCAAGACAGGCTATGGTCAATGTTCCCTCTGAACTTCACGCTTGTGCATTCGCGCACTGCTCTCGCTATTGCTGCGCACAGCAAAGCGATGGGGTGCAGAAAATGAAATACAACGTGTAAATTTAATAAACACATGACTACGTAACACGGTTCCCGAGTATTCATGTATGCAGCCTATCAGGTCAGATCAAGTCTACGTCTAAGTGAATTTCAATAACAGTGCTTCGTGTGTATGTCCCGCTGCTTTGCAGGTCAGCGTACCTGTACACTGGCATCAATAGGGATAGATGTTGTGCGTATGCATGGTCAAAGGTGTGCGTATGTTTACACACATTTCTATGCACATGTAGGAATTGGTAAATGTCATACTTTGTACTGAGTGCGCACAATAATGCGCGCAGGTACGCTTGATGAATGAGGCCCCATGTGGGGTAAAAACTTAAGACACCTTCATCATTCTTTGACTGGATCCCTGCTAATACATCTTACTACCCATCCTCCTACGTCATCAAAACTATCATATCATATCATATATCAGTATGATACCCTCCACTACCTCCAAACATCTGGGTCCTGCTCCTGCTGCTGTGCATCCCTACACCTGTGTCTGTCTCTGTATATGTATTTCTCACCTTCCCTCTTGCTCTCAACCCAACCGGTCAAAGCAATTGGCCATCCACCTGTAACCTGGCCTGCCCGAGGTTTCTTCCCTTAAGGGGAGGTTTTTCCTCGTCACTGTCGCTAATGGGGGATATGTTGGGTGTCTGTGTGTCCATCCCATAGACCTTGACTGTTTACACACTGAGGAGCACTACCTGCTCCATCCTGTAAAGCGCCTTAAGATAACTCCTGTTATGATTCTGCGCTATACAAATTAAATTGACTTGACTTGACTTGACTACAACCACTTCTCCATAACTGCCGGAATTCTTTCCCATGAACAGCACTTCGATATTTCCTGTTCTTTTTTTTCCTGATTCCCGAAAAGATTCCTTATTACTGATACTGCCCTCACTGTTGTTGTCCCTTCCACACAACTGACTGCTGAGGGAACCAAAGATAAGATTGGCTTTGTGTGTCTGACATTCCTCTAGGAACTCCATGGGCTGTATAAGTTCATTTGGTGCTAACATTGGTGTTGGTGAATTTGGAGTTTTTATGTGTGACTGAATGAAATTTACCTTCGTGCAGGGTTCCCTGGGATTTGGGCTTAGAGTGTCGGGCCTTTCCCAGCAGCGGGTAGACAGGTTGAGGATGGCTGTTGCTGCCATGTGAGCTGCCTCTGCATCATGGCTGTAGTCATAACCGCTGGGGGATGAATCATTTTTAGAAAAGCCGCCTGATCCACTGTGGTTTGGAGAGGAGGCTTTAGGAAATGATTTGGCTGTGGGGGTGGTTAGGGACAACAATGGAGTTATTTCATCTCGTGGAGTTATTTGCAAATGAATGCAGCAGAGGTTCATCAACTTGCAGGAAAACAATCCTGATTACCAATCATGTATCAAGATGTTAGTGAAAGAATATGAAGATAATGGCTGGCACTCCTACATTTGAAGGCTTTAGGTGATGTTTCAGTGCTGCTGGAGGTCTTTGGGATGAGCATACGCTTGCCAAACACCTGGACATCAAAGCTTGCATAGTCAAAAGACACCTTGGAATATTTTTCCAGCTCCTTTGCCAGGTTGGCTCGAGGCGTGGTGTTCACTGTATTGGGTCGGTAGCTGCTATACTGGGGAATTTCCAGCTGTTTCACGAAACACATGGGCCTAGGGAAAAACAACACGTTTCAAAGGTGCAGAAGAAGATAAACAGAACAAAGCAGAGACTGACCAGGCTGTTAAACCACTAATCAGGAGATTTGAAGACATTGTTAATGCATCTCTCTCTCACTAAATCAACAAGTGGTCTCTATGATCCACCATATTGTTCCGAATATAGGACAATGTTTTTTCCTCAGAAATCCCCTTTTGAAAAAGTTGGGTTGTCTTATTTTCACGGACGAGGCTTTGAACAGCTTTGCCAGCATCCCTCTGTGTGTCTGTCTCTCTCTCTGTCTCTCTCTCTCTCTCTCCACCCTGTTCCCCCCTTCCCCTCTCTCTGTCGCCAATTGCTTCACCTCTGTGCAGTGAGTGACAGCTTAGGTAGAAAACTGCAGAGGAGCAAAATACCAGAGTGGCACGGCTGTACAGCGGTACAAGTGAACAAGCGAATCAGAAAAGTAAAACAAAAAGTTACGATGCTAACTTTAAGAATGCTGTGGTGAATGCTGCCGAGGCAACTGACAATGTTCAAGGGGCCAAACGATACGGAGTCATAGCGAGTGACCTGCGAAGATGGGGCACTCAGAAAGAACGTCTTTCTGAAAAAACTCCAAAGCTCAGCGATAAGCATTTAAAAAATTGGCCTTTCCAAAGAAATCGACAGGTGAGTGTGCAAGCATATTGCTGAAAACGTAGATTTATTCTGTAAACACTTGACCGATCCCGTGAAAACAGCTCTGCGCTAGATGAACAGAGACCTGCTGATCGTTCCAGGCGAGATGACGAGCAGCTCCAAGTGTTGGATCTGGTCATCAATGAGCCAATCAAGGACGACTCGCGTAAAAAATACAAAGAGTGGCTCTTGGCTGGTGATCATACCCTGAGTCCAAGTGGGAAAATCAGGATATTTACAGTGCGTTCACTCTGTGAATGGGAGAGTGGACAGGGGGATGATGAGTGTGGGTGTGAGGGACTCCGAGGGGAATAGAGAGAGTGAACTAAGAGAGCCGGGGGACGCTGCTGGTGAGGGATAGATGACAGGGTGAAAAAGTTTAACTGTTTCCACTGACGATTTATTTAGTTAGAGGTCCACTGCTAAAGCACGTGTGATTATTCCTCTATGTCCAATTTTATAAATGTTTTATTAGGATTTTCAAATAAAATTTTCTACGTCATGATACAAGATTTTGTCATCAAAAAGACTTCTTTCCAAAAATCTGTCTTGGAAAAAGAGGGTCGTCTTATATCCAGGATTGTCTTACTGTATATATGGGTCAATATGGTAGTTACAGTATTTTCTTCCTTCCTGGAAGCTCTGTCTTCAATATCCTTTGTCAAATATATCCACCATTGAACATGTGACCAAACCATCCAAATTGTTTGTCCCTAATCCAAAATACTTGACCCCAGCTGGTCCTGATTTGCTCCGATTTATTCCTGTTTAACCTGGTTACCCCGATGAAAACCTCTGTATCTTCATGTCTGCCACTGCCAACACAGCCTCTTGTCTCTCAGACATAGCCAAAGACCTGCCACCATGTATGGTTGTCTCCAGACCACACAGAGGGTATTACCACTGTCTTGTGCACCTTCAATGCAATTGTAGTTGTCAGAAAACTGAAGGCTAAAATCATAGGGAGCTCCTGTGGAGCAAGTGATCATCGATGAGCACCTGATATGCTAATCTTATTGAAAGTTAATTGGGGTCAGCCTTTGATGTCACAAAGGAGCCTGGGTGCATCTCTGTTATTCAGAGTAAATAAATACCAAACACACCTTTAGTAGTCACACTAATCCAAATTGCTTTGGGTAGGTACACAGAGTGAGATAGAGCATGATGTCTCCAGCACAAAAGCGGAACGGGGTGTTAATATTTTCAGAGCATATGGCTAAGGGGAGGGAATAAATGTTGACGATGATGGAACTGAGGACAGAGTCCTGGGGGATCCTGTGGGTTAGGGGAGATGGCTGGGACATCAAGGCAATTACGTGAATGAATGTCTCTGACGAGAGATCGGGAGATTGTGTCCCTGGCCACACTTAGTTCAAGGAGGACAAAGATTGATACTAGTCCAGTGTAAGATCCAATCAGAAGCAGTAATAATGTTACGGTTGATGTTCAGGGTATAAAAAAAGCAGAGCAGTAGAATAAAACTACTTGGTTTCCTGTGAAGCATCTGTAAACAATCAGTGATAAAACTAAAGAATAGACCCTCAGTGATTTATCCTGTATATTTGAAGAATTGCTGTTAAGGTAGGAGGTAAGAGGTGAGAGATTGGAAACAGGTGCCAGGGGAGTACATGGTAAGGGAGCATTGGATGGTAGACTGTAGGATGACCTTGGAGACAAGAAAGCAAGGAAGCCAGCGAAGACAGAGCAAGGGATTAAATGGTGGAAACTCAGCACAGAGGATTGCTGTCTGCATGAGGTTGTCAGGAGTGACAGAGAAGTATATGAAGGTAGAGCAGGACATCTTTGATCGATGACAGCAAGATAGTAGAGCAGTATACAGTATGGTCAGTGTGACAGAAGTGTTCAGGGTGTGCAGGTGTCTGAATGGACCATGATATTTGTAGATGACACTGTCATCTTTTGTATTTGGAGGAGGCAGTCAGGATGCATGTATGCAGGTGAAAATGAGGGCTGCTTTGTGGCAGACACATGGCAGCCGGGCGAAGATGGGAAGATTACAAGACCATATTGACACTTGGCAGGATGTATGGTTAAGAGGCAGTGACACTGTCTAAAAGACAGGAGGCTAGGCTGGATGTGGCAGCAATGA